>PVLA01016369.1:0-20970 GCA_004027455.1 Hydrochoerus hydrochaeris
ACCGAGGGCCCACCCTGCCACCGGGAACTTAGCGGAAGCCTGCATCAGGCATAGGCTGCCCGGAACCTCCCGTGGGCCTGCCCTGCCACCAGGAACATCGAGGAGGCCCGCCCAAGACTGAAAACTGCCCTGGACTGCTTCAGCTGGGCACACCCTACCTGGAACATTAGAAGATCTCAGCGGGATCCAGTTAGTGTGAGAAAATTTGGAATTTCGCTCCCAGGTGGCGAACTTTGGACTACACTGGATTGACTGTATCAATGTGGTGAGGATACCCCTAAAATAGAGGTGTACAGGGGATAAATAGGGCCAGTAGTAAAACCCCCTCCAACTAACTGTACGAATTTGTTGTGTCTGAAAAGAGTGTGTGTGATCCCCTCCTACACATAGAAAACACTGGGCAGAGTGAAAATGACAAAACGAAAAAGCAAAATGCAGTCTCAAACATATAGTTCACCAGAAGCAACTGTAGGAGACATTGAAATAGAGGACCCCAAAAGTAACACACTGGGAATCTCTGAAAAGATAGCAAGTGAAATTAAAAAACAACTGCATCAGGCTATAGAGGAAATCAAATTAGAAATAGTCTCCCATGTAAAGATAGAAATAACAACTTTAGTAAAGGAGTTGTTGAATGCAGCTAAAGAAGAACTAGAGAAAAAAGTACATGAGCATGGGAAACTGAAACTTTGAATGAACAATATAGAAAACAAACAGAATTCATGAAACAAACTCAAAGAGACATCCAAGAAAAAAAAAATTCTATTGAAAGCGTGCAAAACCGCCTAAAGGAAGCTGAGGATAGGATTTCGGACCTTGAGGACAGGATCACAGTTAGTGATCAGTAAATGATAGAACTTTTAAAAATAACAAAGCAGCATGAAATGACAATCCAGAAGCTGCATGATGATGCCAAGGGCAACAATGTAAGAATAATAGGCATTAGCAAAGATATAGGAGTCCAGGCAAATGACATATGTAAAATATTTACAGAAATAATAGCAGAAAATTTCCCAAACATGGGGAAAGAATCTGATATGCAGATAAGTGAGGCATATAGAACACCAAACAGTCACAATCAACATAAGTCCACACCCAGACACATAATAATTAAGATCTCAGACATACAGCATAAAAACAGAATACTAAAAGCTGCCAGAGAAAAGACATAACTCACCTATCAAGGAAAGCCCATTAGAATCACGGCAGACTTTTCAGCACAAACCTTCAAGTCAAGAAGAGCTTGGAGTAAGGTATTTCAAGCCCTGAAAGAAAACAACCTTCAACCCAGACTGATGTACACAGCAAAACTTTCATTCAAACTTAATGGAGAAACAAGATACTTCCATGACAAAGAACAACTGAAGAAATTCATGTCCACCAAACCAACCCTAGAAAGAGTATTTAAAGACATACTAGACAGAGATAAAAATGACCACAATCCCCAAAACAACAACAGAAAGAAACCACCTGGTAGGATAAGCAATTAAATAAGAGGAAAAGCAGAAAGAAACAACTGGAACATAACAAGGCAAAGTCGAGCCAGTACATGGAAATCCATATGGAGAATTCTCAGAAGACTAAGATTGGAAGCCCCATTCAATCCAGCTATCCCCCTCCTGGGTATTTTCCCCAAAGAACTGAAAAGTTCATATCACAGTGATATTTGTGCACCCATGTTCATAGCTGCACAACTTGTGATAGTTAAATCCTGGAAACAACCAAGATGCCCATCAACTGCAGAGTGAATGAAAAAGATGTGGCATTTTTATACAATGGAATATTACTCAGCTATAAAAAAGGATGACCTTGAGGCCTTCATATTGAAATGGAGGCAACTTGATACTATCCTCATTAGTGAAATAAATAAGAATCATATTTATAAATATCATATTGTGTCTCTAGTGTAAAAACTAAATAAGAACTACAAAAGTAATAAAAGCAAAATGTTTAATTGCTATTGTAAAAAAGAGAGGAAAAGAAAGTGCTCTAAGGGATATAACTGCATGTATGTCTGAGTGTGTAAAATAGATGACCATATTGCTGAATCTTTGTTGGATCTTTGAGCAGAACTGTTTGTAGTCTGACTGTTTGAATATTTACTAGGTACCCTTTAACTTTGTAACTTGAACAACTACATCCAGGACAACAGTATGTAACTTATGAATTACTGATTTCTTAGGCTTTTTCTCATTTTCCTTTTTTTCTTTCTTTTTCTTTCTTTCTTTTAGAATTCTGCATTGTTGCTACCTTTTTTCTGTTTTTTTTTCTTCTCTTTAAATAAAAGTTTAAAAATGTATAATTGCTATTATAAAAAAAGAGGAAATAGGAAGCGCTATAAAAGATATAGCTGCATGTATGTTTAGATGTGTGGGATTGATGACCATATTTCTAGGTTCTTGTTGGATTGTTCAACAGATCTATTTGCACTCTTACTGCTTTAGTGTCCACTTTGTGTGCTTTAATTCTGTAACTTCAATAACTATTTCTAAAAGAACAATATGTAATGTATCAACTAGTGATTTCTTACTATTTTCTTTTCTTGAAATTCTGTAATATTTCTACCTTTTTCCTGTTTTTTTTTCTCTTTAAATAAAAAAATGTATAATTTGCTATTGTAAAAAAGAGAAAATAGGAAGTGCTATAAAAGATATAACTGCATGTATATTTATGTGTGCAGGACTGTTACTCACATTCCTTATTTCTTGTTTGATTGTTGAACAGATCTGTTTGGTCTCACTGCTTGAGTGTCCATTTTGTGTGCTTTAATTTTGTAACTTGAACAACTATTTCTAAAAGAGCAATATGTAATTTATCAGCTAGTGATTTCTTACTGTTTGTTTTTTTAATTCTATAGTATTTCTCTCCTTTTTCTGTTTTATCCCTTTAAATAAAAAATTTTTTAAAAAAAGAGATCTCAATGTTTAGACCTTAGTCTAAAAAAAAAATTTCTGTTGTTAGTATTCATCACGGTACTTGGAACTATGGTAATATTATGAACAGTGTTTTTTTTTTGTGGCACAATTTTTTCCTGTCTTCCTACAGACAAAAAATAGGTGGTTAACAACATAACAAAGTGTAAACTTTCTATCTTTATTGTTCAAAGTAAAAACTAAAGTTTATGTATTGACGAAAAAAATACTTCACTTCAAGTTTCTATGTGTGTTTGTGGGTTATCTCTAGTTTGTTTGTTTGTTTGTTTGTTTGTTTGTTTAGCAGGGTTCACTAATAAGTTGCCCATAATGGGCCTGAACTTGTCATCCTGTTGTATCGAATTCCTACAGTGCTGAGATTACAGGTATATGACACTACACCTGGCTTGATGCCAAATTTTAGTAATAATAACCATAATAAAGGAAAAACAAAAAAAATATATGCCACCAGCTTGAGCCATTAGTAGTATAGACATGACTGTCCCATTGGGTGACTTATACCACTGATGGTACAAATTCTATCATTTTTACTAGTCTTTTTACTAATAAAATAAAAAAGCCACATGATGGGACAGTCATGCATGTACCACCATTGATTTAAGCTACCCAGAGTGAGACATATAACTAATAGCCTTGTCATGAACATGTCAAAACAGTTACCGCTAAGTGGTAAGAATGATGAAGGGGTAGAGAGGTGGTTTAATTTTCCATTTTACAATTTGATTTTTTAAAAACTGGTATACATAGGTTTTACTTTAATTTTTAAAAATATGGCAGGGAACAAGAAGCTAAGACTTCCTGTAAGTCGGCACCATGTGTAGGTTGACTGGGGGAGAGCCAGATGCCAGTCCTCTCCATTAAGTCACAGACTTCGGAAAAGGAGAGGAAGTTAAGAAGCTAAGACCTCCTGTGCGTCAGTGCCATGCGTGAGCTGACTAGGGGAAAGCCAGATACCAGCCCTCTCCTGTGAGTTGGCTCCATTTGTGGTCTACAGGAGAGGAGAACAAGAAGTCAACAAGAAGCTAAGACCTCCTGTGAGTTAGTGCCATGCACCGGCTGACTAGGGGAGAGGCAGACATCAGCCCTTTCTGGCATGCAGGCAGGGAGACAAAAAAAAGTCAAGTGTTTCCTCACCACTATCCCCTGTAAGTGACAGGCTGATCTGGAGAAACACAGGCTGTGATGACACTAATTAAGTGAAATACAACTTTAAATCTTGTAGTGTTTAGTGTTTTACTGACTTTGCAGGCCTAAAGACGGTTGTGTGATCATCAATTAAGAGGATAACAATACACAGTGTAGCATATTTGGGGGATCTCCTTCTGAAGGTAGCAGACATTATTAATTTGCTATTATCTTGTTTCAAAATCCTGTATCATTCTCATTGTTTTGTTTGGTTGTTTTATTCTCTTTTATCTTGTTTGGTTTTTATTATATCTGATGGCATGGGTAGCTGTTTCAAAAATAAGATATATTAAGGTAGCCATTTTGGATTTACTATTATCTTTTTTTTGAAGTCCTGTATTGCATTCATTGTTGTGTTTTTATTGGTTTTATTCTGTTCTGTTTTGTTTGATTTTACTATGTCTGAGGGTATGGGCAGCTATTTTGAAGACAACAAGAGGCATTATGATAATCATTGTTGATTTCCTGTTATCTTGTTTTGAAATCCTGTGTCACACTGTCTTGTTTTGATTGGCTTTATTCTGTTTTATTTTGCTTGGTTTTATTCTCTTTAAAATAAAATTTTAAAAAAATATGCCAGGGGTGGGTGGGATACACATATACCACTTCCTCCAATAAGTGTCTCATGACACAATAGGGTCTCTTTTCTGTGTTCCCAGAGAAGAAAACATGGGACCCTATGAGAGCATTTACTATATTGTTTGTATGCTTAGTTGACTGACTAAATCATCAGACTGAAATGTCCTTGAAGGCTGACATCAGAGCTTATTTACATTTGTCTTTTCAGCATATAACCAGCACCATAACCAGTCAAATAACTAGAAGTTTAGCAAATAAATATCTGCTGAATAAATGAACATATGAGTAATGGTCACAGTGAATAAAACTGATCACACCAATTCATTTGGAAAAAAAAAATCATAAAATGAAATCATTTAAAGTTGTATCATGCTAACTATATCTTATTCCCCCAAAATTCAATTTTAATAAAAAACTTTGATGAATTCCCAGGAAAAGTTAAAAGAAATTTTAAAAGAAAAAAAAAAGCCTCTTCCATTTGCTTTCTATCAGAGGCCCTTTCACCACCTCCTATGAGTAGTGAAAACTCAGTATCAAATACAGACTGACTCACAGATGCCAGCACATACTGTGCCTGTCACAGTATCTTTCAGAATGGTGAATTTATTTATATATAAACAATGTTTCAAGTCTACTCAAAAGGCTCCACAAAGTAATTCCACATGACATCTTCTTTCTACCATAAAAATGTACTTATACTAAAAAGAAAACTATAGTTTAAAAACAAGCACTGAGAAGTTATAATTTCCAGTGCTACAGGGAACAGCTTAATTTTGAAGCATCAAAACTAGAATGCCTCAGTTTGAGAAAGTATATTTTTTCTTAGAGCAACTACAAAACTTTGTTTTTCTATCTGGTCAATACTAAACATTTTATAATACTAGTTTTATTATCTATGGAACCAGTAAGACATTCATTTTTAGCCTTGAAAATAATCTGAAGCCATCCACATCACCAATTTTATAGCTCAGTTCCAAAGTGTGAAGAAGTGTTAGCATTATGTGCTCCTTTGATCAAATCAACACAAACCAAATGGAGTTGTGGTAAGGTCAAAAACATAAAAGACCTTCACTGAACATACACATTCTACTGAAGCAATATATCCTGTTCAAAAGAGCGTGGAGCAATAATGAGTCCTCAAACTTTTGGAGAGTGCCAAGGAAGTGTTATATAATCTTGGCCAAGTTAGGAAACCTTCCTAAGCCTCAACTGACTCATTTGCCTAATGTGCAGGATTGCTGGGAGGCTTAAATAAAACAATAAAATAGATGCAACCCCTAGTTTAAAATCTCCACATTACAAGCATTCAAAAAAGTGATAACTAGCCAGACATAGTAATGAACACCTGTAGTTCCAGCTAAGGTTAATAAAGCGAAGTGTGTCCCAGGCACAAAATGCTTGTTAAGTACAAAAAGATGCAAGGAATGACATGAGTGCAAGGCTTCCAGAGCAGCAGATGAATATAATCTACATCTGAAAGAATTTCTTCAACACGTCAAGCAAGCTTTGCCTATCTTTCATTCCACTATCCAGGTATAATCTGCTGTTCCTTCATCTGCCTGACAAGATTCCAACTGTTCTTTGTCAACAGAAATCTACTACGTGCCAGAGAATGGCTGTAATAGCAAGCAACATAAACTACTTTCTCTGTCCCCATAAGGCTTACCATCTGTCACTGAATACAGGATAACTAAACAGAAAATTATATGACTACATAAGTTTTTTTAATTGTCTTCTTCACTGTCCCATATGTGGGATAAAATAACCAACACTCACAACTTAAAAGGAGATGTTTATTTTGGCTCATAGTTTTAGTCCATGGTTCTCTGGCCCAGAAGCAGAAATGGCCTGGAGTAGGGTGCAGCAGAGGAAAAGCTATTCCACCCAGGACAACCAGCAACCAGAGAGAAAAGGGAGGATCCAGGGCAAGAATATATCCTGCCAGGTCACACCCCACTGACCTGACACCAACCAGCCCCACCTCCTAACAGCACATTTAGCTGCCAAGCACATCAATGGATGAATCCACTGATGAGTACAGTGCCCCATGATCTCCAAACCTTCCAAACACATAGGACTTTTTAGATCTAAAACCACAACAGTAATAGATGACAATGTGCTTCCTTCTTCTTTCCCATCAACATAACTCCCAAAATAACATTATGACTGAGCAAACTGAGATCAAGAGTTAGATTTAGTGGAAAGGTAGGAGGGTTCCCTTGAGCCTAAATCTGTCTGTTTTAGCCCAGTCTTTTTTTCCAGAGAGTTGCCCTGGTTTCACTTTTTTTTAAGATAGCTCTCATGAAGTAGTTCTCTTGTTTATTTGGGGCAGAGCTCCCTCCAGGACAGACTAGTTAGATGGCTGACATAGGAACACAAGACACTACTAATAGTTGCTTTCAATAAAGATTTGATGAAAGTGATATTTTATTTCAAATAACTGACTAGTATTATTAGATTACTGGACTATTAGACTCTCAAACTAAAATTCTCAACTGTAAAATTTACCACATAGCGTGTTCTATGATTTATAAGAATATTACATTAAAATTATTTTTGGCTAATATTTATATACTTCTCACAGTCATAAGCATAAACAATCATTAAAAATGCTAGAGTACCCATAAAGCCCAAATAATAAGAAAACACAAGACATCTCAATTGAGGGGCATTCTACAAAGTATCTCAAATCTGTCAAAGCTGTCAACAAGAAATATCTGAGAAACTGTGACAGCCAACATAAAGCCTAAGGAGATAGGATGACTAAATGTAATATGGTGCCTAGGGTGAAATCTGGAAAATGGAGATCTAAGTAATGAAAGTATTGAATTTAGTTAATAATATTTCAATATCAGTTCACCAATTATATAATCAATGTTCCACAACTGCAAAAGATGGAGAAGGCTAAATGTGGTATATGTGGAATATGTGGAAACTCTCTAGAATCTTATCAATGTTTCTATAATCTAAAATTATTCTAAGAATATTTTTTAAACTCAGGCATGCTGGTGCACAGTTGTAATTCCAGCCTCTGGAAAACTAAGTCAGGAGGATCATAAATTCAGATCTTATCAGGGTAACTGAAGAAACTTAATGAAACCCTGCATCAAAAAAAAAAAAAAAAAAAAAAAAAAAAAAAAAAAAAAAAAAAAAAAAAAAAAAAAAAAAAAAAAAAGGATTAGCTCAGCAGTGAAAGTGCCTGCCCAGCAAGTGCAAGATTTTGAGTTCAATCTCTGGTACCAAAAAGGAAAAAACACACAAAAAAAAGTGTGTGTGTCTGGGAGCTCCATGACAGGCCCTGAGTTCAATTTCCAATACAAAAAACAAACCATAACAACAAAAATTTAAATGTCAGAAAATGGATCTAAACCATAACAGTAACAGATGACATAGTAACAGTTTGCTGATGTTCTAAGCTAATTTTGTAAAATAAGAACATATATTAAAAAAACCCAAAATAGAGAATAGCTAATTTATCATGACATTACTTAAAACCACTGGGAAAAACATATGCAACCTTCAGCCTATATATATACAAATATACAAATATATGTATATACAAATATACAAATATATACAAATATATTTGTATATATGTATATACAAATATACAAATATATACAAATATATGTATATATGTATATATATGTATATATGTATATATATTTTTTAAAATGTTATAATAAAAATTTTTTAAAGAAAGTTTTATTACTTATGCGCATTAACTATATATCTTAGATGCAGTTTATTTAATTCCTATTTACTAGGAAAAAAGAAAAGAAAAAAAGAGGACCACATGTTGGACACATCAAAAGGAATACGTGTTAAAAGGAAAACAAAACAAAAAAAAGAACTTGTCAGATTATAATCAAGCTTAACCAAAACAACAATCCTCTGCAAGATCAACACTCCTGCATTTCTGCCACTAAGTCTTTCGCAGAAGATTCAGTTGACAAGGTACTCTTAAAATATCAATCTAATCCTCCCACAGTAACTTCTGAACTGAAGTCACAGCTCAAGCTTAAAGATCTTGAAAACCAAGCATAGTGGGCTGACCTTAAGTAAGACACTCAGAAAGAGGTTTTGTGCCAAGTACCCTAAGGTATAAATGGGTAGCCAAACCTTATTGTGCTCTTATTCCTCAGAAGCTCAAAAAATTATTTTATACCATTTTTATAGCATTTAAGATTTACTGCTTTGCACAATCAGTGATTTCTTCATGTACAATTATAAACATACACCTAAATCAGAGTTCTATGAAAGTTCAAAGTGCTTCACATGTGATATTCTAATGATGAATTATCAGCAGATAGAAATGGCAATAATCAATCAGGTGCTTCAAATTGAAGAGAAATTCATATAATATACAATGAACCATTTAAAACGTACAATTCAGTGACATATAGTACACTCATAATATTATGATTACCACATAATTATACATTTTGACCTCAAAAATAAGTGAATTCAACTGGCTTCCTCCTTGTTCTTGTCTATAGTAGCTAATAAATATTTCCTTTCTGCCTTTCAAATATGATATATTTACTTGTTACATCATTCTATTGGTGCACAGCGGTACCTGTGGAAGGTAAAACATTCACTCTTGCAATAGGGAGCACATGGTCTCTTTATAGGGATACAGCACCTGGTGTATGGTGTATATATCTCTAATTACTAAAAAGCACCTTCTTTCACTGAGACAATATTTGGCTCCCACTGGATTCACATGACATCACCTTAACTACAAAATGATGATCATAATATCCACTATATACTACACTACACAAGATCATGCACACCTCAAAGGGGCCTCAAGGATTTTCTCCCACACACTGCAAAACATTGAGCTTGGAAAAGTAAATTCAGTCTTCCTTGCATTTTACTGTTCTCTAGTCCACTCTTCTACTTCCTAAAAACTTCCATGTATGTATTATTTGAAATGCCACCACCATGGTTGATTGTGTCAACTTGAGAAGTTTAAAAGCTTAATAAAATCAGCTTGGCAACTCTGTATCCTAGGATATAGAGGACCAACTCTGGGGCGGCCTGTCACCTGGATGGTATAAAGGGGAAATCAGGAAGGACTGATCTGTTTCTGCTCTTGGGAGGAGCTCCAGTCTTTGCCTTCACTTTGCACATAGTCTCCTGGCTTCCAGAACTCTTTGGCTTCTATCATAGACCCTTCAGCTTTCTAGCGCAGATGCTTTGCCTTCCATCGAAGACTCTTCAGCTTTCCAGCATAACCATTCAGCCTTCAGGAGAGAACCCAGCGATCTCCTGATTTGGCCTTGCAAGGACATTACAGTGAACTCCAATTCTTGGACTGAAACATTCAGTCTCCAGTGTGCAGACATCCTCTGCACTCTTCCTAATCCCACTCTGTGAGTGACCATTGTAAGCCAGTCCTGTAATTTCTTATACATTTGTATATCTTGTGTTATATCTGTTTCTCTAGTTAAATACTGACTGATACAGCCACTTTCTCTTTTTGCTATTAATATCTGTATTCCTCTCAGTAAGCATTGCAGATGAATAATTGAAGAATTTAGTCTCTCCTCTCATCTTCCCTCCTACTACTCCTGCCATTACTCTTGAAGACTTCTACAGTCATGCAGAAGATTCATATAATACTACAATCTACCAGATTCTTGGCTTCTACCTAGTTCAATCATTTATTCTTAAAGACTCATTTTTTTTTTTAATTTAAAGAGAAACAAAAGCATGTAAAGGGTAGAGGTAATACAGAATTCCAAAAAAAAAAAAGATAAACAATAAGAAATCACTAGTTGATAAAATACATTTTGTCCTCTCAGAAATAGCTGCCCAAGCCACAAAATTAAAGCATACAAAGTAGATAGTCAAACAGTGAGAGTGTAAACAGCTACGCATGTATGAATCTCTGCATGTACTTCTATGCCTTCTGTATTAGAGGGAAGAACAAAACCTAGAAAGACAAAACAAATTCCTATAAAAACATGAAACCAAAAAGTTATACAAAACCACAGTACAAGGTGATCCACAGTGATCACTGTGCTGTTTCCCATTATCTTCAACAGAATGTCTATATCATCAGGCATAATTGAATACAGCAATATAATTCAGCATAGCAGTAAATAATAATAGTAGTAAAAATAAAACACTGTAGACAGTATAAAACTTCAAAGGCAGGTAATAATGAAACCATAGTGGATATTCTAATAGATCTTGCCATCTTAAGTGCAGTTGCCTATACTCTCAGAGTTGACACTATCAATCATAACAGCTTTGAATAAAATCTATCAATACAAAACCATGATCGATTTTACAAACCAAATTCAATTACGATCAATCATGGTAAAACAGTGTAGGTTTTACAGAGCTTTAGATTAAGTTGATAGGGAATTAAGGATGATCACCAGACTATATCCTGCTGTTTTAGGGATTACTGTCTGTGCCCTCAAATCCAGCACAGGCAGAATGACTGGAACAGAATATAATTCATCTAAGCAGAGTAGTGTGAGCAATGTGGGTTTTAAATCCTGATGCACCATTAACAATATAGCGCATCAAGGCCATCCATGCCAGAGTTTCTAGTTATCCTTCTCTGTCTCATTTCTGC
Organism: Hydrochoerus hydrochaeris; assembly: GCA_004027455.1. Taxonomy (NCBI): domain Eukaryota; kingdom Metazoa; phylum Chordata; class Mammalia; order Rodentia; family Hydrochaeridae; genus Hydrochoerus; species Hydrochoerus hydrochaeris. The sequence continues at coordinate 11,296 of PVLA01016369.1, forward strand.
TATGCCATTTTCCTGCCTTTGTCTACTTTTCTCCTTCATTCCACTGCTTGTCCCACTCATTGAGGACTTTCTGCCACTGTTCCCAAAATCCTGGCATTCTTCTTCTCTCTCTCCAGAATGTCCTCCAGCATTCCCTGCAGGGTTGGATCAGTGGCCACAAACTCACCCAGCTCCTCTCTGTCATGGAAGCATCCCATTTCTCCATCAACCTCTAGGGAGAGTTTTGCAGGGTATATCAATCTGGGCTGGAGGCTATTCTCTTCCAGGGCTTTGAATACTTCACTCCAAGCTCCTCTCGATATGATGGTCTGTATCGAGAAGCCAACCGTGATTCTGATGGGCCCACCCCCATAGGCCCATGGTTTCTTTTCTCTGACAGCTTTCAATATTCTGTTTTTATGTCTGGATGTAGATCTGCCTTGGCTGTAGGTGGCTGGGGCTATGCATGCCTCACACAACCAAATGTCATTTTCTTTTTCTATGCTTGGGAAGTCTTCCCCAATCATTTCCATGAATAGCCCTTGCAATTCACCTGCATGTATTCCCACCTCTTCGTTCATGTTTCTCACTCCTAAATTGTAGATTCTCTTGTCATCCTCTAGCCTTTGTATTGTTACCGCCTGCTTCCTTGCTATTTTCAAGAGCTCTTTCCCTTCATCATCACACAATGCCAACTTGTCTTCAAGTTTTGATAATCTATCCTTAGTTTCTTTTAAGGAGTTTTGCCAGCTTTCAATGGAGTTCTTAATTTCCTGATAGTCTCCTTGAATCTGCTTCATGTATTCCACATTTTCCCTATATTCTTTATCGAATGTTTCTTTCCTTTTTTTGTGCTCCTCCCTTCTTCCGTCTGCATCATCCTGAGAGATGCTTCCTGAGAGCATCTCTTCTATCACTTCACTCACATCCTGCTTTACCTGATTTAATATTTCAGTTTTGAGCTTGTCTACAAGGTCCCGAAGATATCTCTTAATGTCCATTGAAGCCATGTCTGATATTGCGTGTTTGCCGCCCTCAGGCTCCCTTGTTTTTCCTTCTCCTGGATCAGGGCTCTCAGGGTTCTGGGCTGGGGGCCTTCTCCCACCTCTCTCCTCTGCCATGGGCCTGGCTTCCTCCATACAGGTTACAGTGCAGGTCCCAGCCCCCTTCCCTGTTGGCCACATTTCCTCTGAAGCACACAGGCCAGGGACCTCCGCCCTCCCCTGCCTGCCCCTGTCACTGAGATGCAAGCAGGCTGCACATGCCTGCCCCTCCCCACCCGACCAAGCAAACTTCAGGGGCCTTCACCCGGTTAGTGCGTGCCAGGCGCAGCAGTGAATGGATCTGGGACAGCTGACCGGGTCCGGCCAGGGGCGCGGCCCAATCCAAGCAAATCCCACGAATCTGCTCTGGGGAGCGAGCAACCAACTGAAGTCACTGTCACTCCCAGCCCAGGCTCCCCCGGCCTGACTCCAACACGTCGCCCACCCAGTCGCGCCCCTCCCATGTGGGCGGGGCCCCACTAGACCGTGGACCAATGAAAGTCCCTTCGCCCCTCCACTCTCCGCCGAGCCCACCAACCCCTGACCCCAGCGCCGAAGTTCCTCCCGCGAGTGACTGCGGGGACGAGTCTGGGCGGCTCTGCCAGCCAGCGCGGATCCAAGCCGATGCACACTTGCCGGGTCACCATGAAAACGCTGTGTCCCACAATCTTCAGCTGTCCCAGTTGCAGTCCCGAAGCATTTTTCGAGCTCTTCCACGCTTTAATTTCTTCCTGCGTCAAGAGGATCCACCTCCCCCTGTCTGGGTTCCTCCAGGGTGCCCCACTCTGGCGCATGAGTTGCCTCTCCCGAGAGGCCCCACACTCCACCGATCGGCCATCCCGTCCCCCCTCCTCCAATCATTTATTCTTATACTTTAAAACATAATCAGTAACTTCACAGCAGCTTTAGGACTTGTTTCAAGCATGCCAGCTCCTATCATCCATATAAATCATTCCAGATTGATACTCAAACAGCATGTCTTTATCATAGAACCTCCAATCTAAGGATTCTACCATTTTCATGGACCATCACTTCCTTTATGCCCTCACTCTCTTTCATTTGGCTTAGATTCCAAGGTCCATCATTAGAAATCACTTCTTTGGCCAGGCATGGTGATGCACACTTGTAATCCCAGTACTAGGGAAGCTGAGGCAGAAGAATCCCTGGGAGTTCAGGCCCAGCATGGGCTACAAAGTAAATTCAAGGCCAGCCTGAAATGCATAGCAAAACTCTGTTTCAAAAAGACAAAAAATAAATCCCTTCTTTGTCCCTCCCTTCTCCCTTCCTTGAACTAATTAATCTCAGTTCTGATTCTGATTATACTGAACGGGCGGTCTTCTCCAACTCTGCAGTCAAGTACTCTAACCATGCTGAATGGTCTTCCTTTAGTGCTGAGTGCTCTTTTCTCCAAATGTATATCCAAAATATGGTCCTGGGCCAGCAGCATCAAGGTTACCTAAAAGAGCTAGAAATGAAGATTCCCAGGGTCTGCCCTAGATCTGGGATTTGGTGGAAGATTATTCTCCCTGTATCCATGGTAGGTCCTCTCAAGCACGAGTTTTTGCTAACAGTCTCTTCGTTGGAGCATCTTAGAGTGTGAGGTGGATAGTTTACCACAGCAATTGTCTAACTGCTCAGTTGTGGTGGACTGACCTTGAAACCCAGTGGTGTTATGTCCCTGAAGCCCAGTAGCAGCCTTCAGACCTCTACTTCTCCAACCTTTCCATTATTTTGTTAAGTACCCAATTCAGAGCATTAAACTTCTACTTAAAATGTACACAATGATTTATGTTTCCTACATTGATTTAATTCCTAAATTTACCTCTCTGGCACCAACTTTCACCTGAAATCAAAACTGTGCCCAACCATATTCTCAGTAGCTCTATCTTCATATTTCACACTATCTCAAACCTAACAAGTGCCCCAAATACTCTTGATTACCTAGTTCTTGCCTCCTCCAAGCGAATCACAAAGTATTTGCTTTCATGTACATATTCTACCACAATTCATCTAAATACCTGGGGGTTGTCCTTAAGCCCAATTTCCTTCACATATCTCACATTTAAGTAGTTAGCTCCCTTATCTAAATGTCAGCAATCTGAACACTTCTCTTTATTTACCTCAACTGCTACAAGATCAACCTAAATTATTCTTTCTGGCCCAGATTATACAATATTGTCACGTTGCTCTCTCTCTCTCCACTCAGTTCATTCCTCATGCCAGATTCATTTTCTTTTTCTTTTGTTTCCTTCTTTTTCTTTTCAGGATGTTGGAGATTGAATCCAGAACCTTGCATATGCTAAGCATACACTCTATCACTGAGTAATACCCTGTCCCAGTCATTTTCTTTAAATAAAATTCAGATCACATCACTCTCTTGCTCAAAATCCTTGAATAGCTTCCTATCATGACTTTAAATAAGTAAGCTTAAAACTACACAATCTGGTCTCTGCCATCTTTGCTTATTTTGATCAAAACTGACTCACCTCCCTGCTGTAGCTGTTCTTGCAACAAACCACACTGGCTCCCACTGTAAGACTTTTATACCTATGATTTCTTCTCTCTGGAATGTTCTTCCTCAAATCCGTATTCAAGTATTTTCTTCTCGGTGAGGTCTTCCTGGTCTAAAATAATTCATTCTACTATCTTCAGTATTCTATATCCCTCTTATCCTGCTTCATTTTTTTCACAGCACTTACCATAACTAAAATAGATAAATTAATTAGAAATGATGTTTATTTATTTCTGAATTTCCCAGCAGACTATAACCTCTGTCATAATAGGAACCTCTTCTTTCTTAAGGATATAGGAAGGGTCTGGTATGCAGCAAACACTGAATAAATAAAGCTATTGTAATATTCCACTCTCAGAAACAGCAACCCTATATCCCTTTTCTCTTTCAAATTATATCCCTTCAGAAAGAACTCAAATTCTTTACAATTTGGTGGCAGTATGGAAAAAGGAAAGGAAACAGAGAGATAAAACCCTGGCTCTGACATTATGCAATCTTAGGCAAGTCAATCCCCTTTTTTCCCTTTTCTGGATTTCAGTTTCCTCATGGGTAAAGCAGAGATAACAAAGAATAGCAGCAATCTTATAGGATTCCTCAGAGGATTAAACAAGATAAAACCTGTAAAGAATATACACAGTACTTATTCACTAAATGTATCTTTTATTACTCAAAAACTTGTTTACTAAATTAACTAAATAACTGTGTAAAGACAGCAACTATATTCTCAAAGTCCTTTCTTCTCCAGGCTAAATATCCTCTATGCACAACTACTCTTTATTATGACTATTTTAAAGCCATTTATCATCCTGGCGACCTCCTCTGGATTTTTCTCATCAAAATAAACTGGGATTTAAACAGAATATTCCAATTATGATCTAATGAATACAAAATCTAAGAAGACTATTACTTCACATAGTCTGGACAATATATTTTAATTAATGCAATAAGACAATCTTAGCTCCTTTTTAATGCTGCTAAGTCAATTTCTTGGCTTATACTGAATTTTTCATAAATTTAAATCTCCAGATGTTTTCCCCATAAACTTTTTAAAGCCAGTTCCTCTCCAATGTTCAAATCTGACTGTCACTAACATTAAAAAAACTTGGAAAGAGAAAAATCAGTGCTACTGTTGAAAAGTCATTTTACCTCTACAGTTTTATGCCTCTTCTGGAAGAGTCCAAATTTAAGAACTGGAAGTCTGATAACAGTCAGGTATGCCAACCAAGGAAAAATCATGTCTCTAACCACTTCACACTTAATAAGTTGAGGGAAAATAAATAAAAAGAGCCATGGGTCACAGAGTCACAGAAACACTCAACAACAAATCTACAGGCCTTATTTAACATCTCCTCCAGATGGCAGTGCAGAGGGGAGGAGCATGTTAAATAAGAACAGTATGGAGGTTCTAGCAAAGCTTATGATGAAAGCCTTCACCAACCAGGGGCCAACAGACTCAGAAATGCCTGGCCCATCTCTCACCAAGGTGCACCAAAGGAGACATTACTGCACTGGGAAGGGTAGGGGTGCATTAGGCAGTCTCAGCAAGGGAAAGGAATGTCAGGGAATTTCTCTACGTAAGATGGAGACACATAATGAATGGAAAGGTCTCTGCCATGCAACAGATCTGGACTCTGCACAAATTTCTAGCTGAACACCTTAAGATCAAAGTGCTTAGTTTTTACTAGCTTCAGACTGCTTTCCAGTAAAACAGAATCAGAATACTAGCATGGCTATTATGAGTATTATAAAAATATGTACCTTACAAAATTCTAACCTGAAGTGCTTTTTTATTTTAGATACTACTCAAACATTACTTCCCTAACCCTGTATAGGCCCTTTGTTAAGAAAGAGAGAAAGAAAGAAAGAAAGAAAGAAAGAAAGAAAGAAAGAAAGAACGAACGAACTCTGGCTTATTCCTAAAACATGAAATATTAGGATTATTAACTTCCCAATGAATGAAAACCTTTTGCTTGCTGTATCTGTTAATCTGTTCTACTAGAATACAAGTCCCCAAAGTAAGAAGCTGGCTTCTCATGTAATAGAGTATTTCCAGTCATAAAGACTCAACTGTAGGAATAAGGTTATTATGAATTCCACTTTCAACAGATAAACATATTGTATCTTACATTTTCTTCAAAGGTGAAGTATTCACCTTTAGAACAAAGATTAGTCTAAGGCTTGGGTGACATCTGATGAGCATAATGTATTAATTCTAAAAGCTCTGATAAGTTCTCTTAATAAAACAGCATATAAAAATCAAGTTATGGGTGGGGTAGGTGTTTAATGCTAACTGGTTATTTTTACTGGCACAGACATAAGGGTGAAATCACTAACCCTTGGAAAGCTGCCTTGGAACATGCCTGGCACCAATGGGAATGTACAAGTTACAAGGCAGCTAGCTATAAGGGGTGTGATGGCAAAGCCTTAATTTGCAGTGACATCTTAAACAAAGCAGTCTTAGTAAAATAACCCTGTGAATTTAAGCCAGAATTGAAGGACAGCAGAGAGACAGAGAACATCTCTTGGCAGAAGACTATTCGCATACTGAACTGCCATCAAAGAATGTTCTTTATTCCTTTATTTTATCCTTCAAAATTTACCATTTTTAAAACATCTGAAAATTTAACTTTTGCTATAAGTCAGCAGTTCTAAACACTGCTTTTGGAGGGCTCATCTAACTTACCCACTATGTTCCTACTTTATATTTAATAAACTAGAGAAAACAGACTTGGCTACATGAACAGCCTACAAGATGTCCTAGAGTTAGAGACTATGAGATTAAAACACTTGACCACTGGTTCACTCATTTAATAAACTTAAGTTAATTTAACACATAATGCTTTTACATAACTTGCATTAGCAAATACTTTAGCCAAATTAAATAATCAGATACTTTATATTAAAAATAAACGATAACTGTAGCATAACAAGTCCAAAGTTAGTGTTAATTATCTTTGGAAAGATGACTAAAGAGCTACCATTTCAAAAATTCCTCCATAAATACATCTGTCATTTAGTTACTACCCAACCACATTGTATTTCATCCATGTGTTTAGTGATTCATATGTTTAACAAATATTTATTAAACATCTGCTCTAAGCCAGGTTAGTGCTACATACAAGGAACAAAATTGTGAATGAGACATATAAGATGCCTCAACTTCTGCAGTCTATGTTCCTGATTCTCATTCTAAGAAGCATTTTAAAGGTAAAAAGTATATACTTAAGCTGGATGGTTTCATAGTTAAATTCTAACAAATCTCCAAAGAACTGAAAACCCCTCAAATTATTTAAAGTTTCATATGATAATGAAGCTAATTATTAACAAATACAGTTCAGGCACTGTGACACTTTAATCTGTTTAATCCTCTTAATAACCCAGTGAGGTATATATTATTATTAACATCCCTTTACAGAATTATAGAATAAGATGGAAATTTTCACAATTCAATTCTAAGGTCTTTGGTAGAGGTAGATGCTTATCTACCCCCAAAAAAGCAAGTACTACACACTTAGTTTCACTTACAGAAATGACCAAGCGTTAAGTTATTAGAGCCAGGGATATAACTCAGTGGCATAGCACCTGCCTGGCAAGCACAAGGGCCTGAATTTGATTCCCGGAACAAGAAAGAAAAGAAAAAAAAGAAAAGAAAAGAAAAGGCTACAAGTAATTGGTAATAGAATATCAGGAAATCTATGTATCTCATTTACTTAAGCTATAAATTAAAGGAACAAAAAATACAGTGTTAACAGTAGAAAGGCATTAGAAAAATGTTATTTGAAGGCTTTCAAAAACTCCAGAATCTCTTCCTAATAAAAGCATTAGGTGAACAGAAATAATTATTTAAAACATTTTCCAAAATTAGCAGAAAATATTCTGGACAGTAAAGTGCCAAACATTTTCAAGTAAAATAATAAATGAGGAAATTTATTATGCCATTACTTTCTAACATTATTTTGAAATTTCTAGAAAGTTTAACAACTGTAGTAAGACTAGAAAACCAATACAAAGGTTAAAGAAGAAAATACAAATAATAATTCTTTTTATTAATGATAATTATGCCAAGAAATTGTTGTTTCCTTAAAAAACAATATGAAAAATATTTGGATATAGTCACTGCATGTTAAGATTTTTTTTTAATTACAGTTTTGCCAAAATAGCAATAAACGTACAATAACAGAAATGAAGGACACACTTCATACAAAACAGTGTAAAATGTGTAACATACATATAAAAATATTTAATAGAAACACAAACGATTTTTAAAAAAACTACAAACTATTATTGAAGCAATAAAATAAATCTTTTGCGCTGTACCATGGTCACAAACTGCAACAATAACAAAAATAGATGCAAATATATACAATGTTCTTGAACAAGAATATTAATATAAAAATAGCAGCTCTCCCAAATTAATGTAGAAATTTAGTCAATACAAAAGTTCACATTAAAATTCCAACAATGTTGATTTTTTAAAATAGGATTAAGTAAACTTACAATTTACATGGAAAAATAAAGTTCAGAGAACAGCCCAAAAAGTATGAAAAACAGCAGGAAGACTTATCTCACTTGATACTAGAATACACCAAAAAAAAAAAAAAAGATGCATGCATATCCATGTTTATAGTAGCACAATTCATAACAGTTAAAAGTCTGTATGTCCATCAATAGATGAATGGATAAAGAAAATGTAGTACAATATTTATCACAATGTAGTATTACTGTGTCATAAAGAAAGATGGATATACTTTGAGACAGTAACATTAAGTAAAATAAATCAGACACAAAAGTGTGACCATCTCATGGATTCACTTATATGAAAAACTAAAAGGGGCCAGAGATTTAGCTCAGCGGCACAAGCGCTTGCCTGGCAAGTGTGAGGTTGTGAATTTGATCCCTGGTACCAAAAAAAACCCCTCAAAATATAATGAACAAAATAAAAAATACATATAGCAACAGGAAATAGGAAGACAGATCTTTTGCAAAGGGGAAGAAGACCAAACAATGGAGGGGGGAGGGAATAGGGAGACTGGTTAGGAAGTGAAAAACAAAGAAAGAAAGATAGATGAATAAGACACCCCACCAAAGATCAAATGGATTAATAACCAACTAAATATAACACTGCAGGAAAAAAGAGTAAAAGAAACCAAAACTAGCAAAGATTACTAGAGGTTCAATGCGTGGGATAGTGGTAACACTATTAGAAAAATCTCAGAAAAGAATAAGAAAAATTGGATATTAAGCCAGTGGATGTGGTTCTAGCCATGCTGGAGTTGAGGCTCCTTGAAGGCATGAAAGTATAAATGCCCAATGGTCACCAGAAAACAGGGCAGAAATCCAAAAGAGGTTTAAGAAACAGACAACCAGGGGTCAGGGATCTAGCTCAGCAGCACAAGTGCCTACTTTGCAAGCATGAAGTCATGAGGTTGACCCTTGGTAGAAAGAAAAGAAAAGAAAAGAAAAGAAAAGAAAAGAAAAGAAAAGAAAAGAAAAGAAAAGAAAAGAAAAGAAAAGAAAAGAAAAGGAAAGGAAAGGAAAGGAAAGGAAAGGAAAGGAAAGGAAAGGAAAGGAAAGGAAAGGAAAGGAAAGGAAAGGAAAGGAAAGGAAAGGAAAGGAAAGGAAAGGAGGAAGGAAGGAAGGAAGGAAGGAAGGAAGAAAGAAAGAAAGAAAGAAAGAAAGAAAGAAAGAAAGAAAGAAAGAGAAAGAAAGAGAAAGAAAGAGAGAAAGAAAGAAAGAAAGAAAGAAAGAAAGAAAGAAAGAAAGAGAAAGAAAGAGAAAGAGAGAGAGAGAAAAGACAGACAGACACACGGACATACAGACAGACAGTCTTGAGAGCTTCCAACACTGGGATGTGCTGGCTGAAGCTGAGATAGCAGAACAGAATATTTACAAAGAGTAATGCATACAGTCCTAAAGCAAAGGAACTCCAACACTTAACCAAGAATCTCAGTAAGACAAGAAGAGAAAATAGTCATATAAAATAAAGACTTTCTTTAAGAAGCCTTCAGTGTCACTATTTAGAAAAAGTATGCACATGTTAAGCACTTTTCTCAGTATCACTTTAGGGTTAATACAGGTAACTTTGAAAGCAGAGGGGATAAACAGCAGAAAGGAGGGAGGGGAGCGGAGGGGGAGGGGAGG
>PVLA01016370.1:0-20947 GCA_004027455.1 Hydrochoerus hydrochaeris
CAGGAGGAGTGATCTAGAGGAGCGTGTGCCCCTGATGAGGGGAGAGGTCCCCTCCACTTACTGTTCCTACAGGAGGAGTGATCTAGAGGAGCGTGTGCACCTGATGAGGGGAGAGGTCCCCTCCACTTACTGTTCCTACAGGATCAGTGATCTAGAGGAGCGTGTGCCCCTGATGAGGGGAGAGGTCCCCTCCACTTACTGTTCCTACAGGAGGAGTGATCTAGAGGAGCGTGTGCACCTGATGAGGGGAGAGGTCCCCTCCACTTACTGTTCCTACAGGATCAGTGATCTAGAGGAGCGTGTGCCCCTGATGAGGGGAGGGGTCCCCTCCACTTACTGTTCCTACAGGAGGAGTGATCTAGAGGAGCGTGTGCACCTCTAGACCGTGGGCTATTTCTGGAGTCTGAGAAAAGTCTTCTAAGTAAACACCCATTTAAAACTGGCCCAGGAGTGGGTGAGGATGAGGATCAGGGAGAGGTCTTGGAATGATGAAGGGGATGGAGAAGCTCCTAGACCCAGCCTCTGACTTCCCTTCAGGGACCCTCCCCATATCCATGCTCTTGGTCAAGCTGGGCTCTGTGATCCCCTAGGATAGATTTGTGAGCAGGTGGTGTCAGAAGATGCTGGGAGCCCAGAAGAATGATCTGTATAGAGCAGGAAGATTGAGGATCTTGGAAAAATGATCCTGAGCCTGGGCTACAAGCTCATATCTTCCCCAATCCTTTACCCAGCTCACTGTTTCCTGCCAACCACACCATGGACTGTTTCTCCTCTCCCACACCACAGAGCCCCTAAACCAGCCAAAGTGAGGTGGAAAGGTGAAAATCACCCTCACTGATCATTTACAGCAATTTCTGTCATATAAACACATGATACTGTGTCCTCCTCCCCCTTACTCAGCAGTCTGGCCCTGGGAAAATGCCAGCTCTGCTTCAGTCAAAAGACCACAAAATACAAGTGTTTAGAATCCATGTAGGACACAGGCAGCCAAAGAAGAGCAGCTAAAGACATGAAAAAGAACTTCTAGCAATGCCTCAGAAAGTGGGAAGAACAATGAGATGAGTGTTCAAAGTGAAGGGAAGCATTTTGACGGTAATTATTGGCCATGTGTCTTTAGGCTGATGAATTTTTAATATTTAGAGTGTTGGGGTCTGTGCCTAGATCCCCAATCCCCCAAACTGATGCATAGGGAAGGCTCAAAGGAATGAGACAAGTGGCAGGAGGAGTAAAATCCTCAGCAAAGTTCATAACTCTGCATAGTGCACCAGCAGACTGACACTAGGCAGCACAAATTTAATCAGAACAAGCAAGGAGTTGAGTGGACAATGGAGGAAACCTGAGCAAGATCTTGGGAAGGATTCAAGGACCCCTCAGAGCAACAGACAACACTAAAGAAAACTATCCAGAAAGTCTCTAGGTGGTCTCAGCTGGGGTCTATCCTGAACCCTCAAGTGTCTCCTCGTTCTCAGTTCAATCATACCCAGGCCACACCACAGCCCTGAACATGTGCTCAGCCTCAGTCATCTCCAAAAAAAGAGTTACTGTATTTTCTGTTATACCATATATTTTATTCAGTGATACACACTGATGAACTTCCGTTATTTACAGGAAAATGGATGGATCGTGAGACAATAATTTTCAGTGAAATAAGTGAGGCACATAAACTGGCTGTTATACAGGAAACCAAAACCATATATAGATTAAAGAGTAAAATGAAGGCAGACTTTAGAGAAAGAGAAGGGAATCAGGAGAGAAAAGGAGGGAGAAGGGAAGGGAGGAGAGTAGAGGGATCAAAATGATCAAGATACCTTTTATAAAACAAATATGTCCATATATATGCATTAGCTACCCAAACAAATGTTAGCATTATATATTACCAACACTCCCCAAGATAAAATGGCAGGGGAATGTTGTGTACTTTAAACTGAATCACTTTAAAATGAAAATGTGTGTTATCCGTATTACACTACCTTTGCATTAAATTTGCAATGTGGCCAAGAGAGATTGTTCAGCAAAGGGCTTTGTGGGTCTGAGGAGGTGCTGAGCCTGGGCCACTTCTGAAAGTATCCCACAGCACTGCCTTCACAGCATCAGGGTGCAAAGAAACTGGTCGCTTGCTGTGAGGTGAGTGAGCCCTGAATTTGGCAGCATGTGAACTGAGACCATGGAAACCATGTCATATTCATTGCCAAACTTCGCTTAGCTCCTGCATCCTGTCCTACAGGAAGAGCAGTATATAGCCAGTCCCTCCTCTCCTACATCCTGGTAAGTCCTGGAATGAAGGCAGAAGAGGGTCATGCAGGAAATTTCCCTCCTGAAGGTGCGGCATCTCCAGAACCCAGAATGGAGCGCAGATCCCTTGATAAGCAGGCTTCCATCACTGCTGGAGTCCAGCAGAGCTGCCTTAGAGAAAACTCAGCCCCAGGTTTCTGCATGGACAACTCCTCTCCAGTGTGGTCACCTCTCCAGGACTCTGTCTGCATCTTTTGCAGGACACACCCAGGCCTGAGGGTGCTATATATTTCTCTTAAATAAGAAACTCAAGATATAATCTGTGAAATAAAAGATAGGAAATAGGAAGTAGGAAGGTAAAACTTTCTCAGCATCAAGGGGATCAAAAGATGGTGCAAAGGGAAAGGAAGAGCAGGGGAAGAGGAGGACAAAGGAATTAGTATGCATTAGCACATGCACCAATCCCCAGGAGTAATGCAACGTTTATGTGCTGCTAATATGTATTTATAAAAAGTAAAAATTGAAATAATTCAAATTATCTTGAAAAATATAACAAATGTTTGGTTCACATTCCAGAAGTATATTGAAGAGAGCACCAGAGAACAAACCAAACATAAGATGATGAGCACAATTTCTGGAAGAAAACTAGTGAACCGGGCACAATGAATAAGGTCAAGAAAACTCATCATTTGCTAAATTGAACTTTCTGAAGAAGAGCACAGATGACCTGGATGAAGAGCAGTGGCTTTATTTCTAGACAATCAGTGTTTCAGTATTGGCTGATATGTTCGCATGGCAGTATGAAGTTGAATGATACAAGGTGACTCACACATAGGTCTCACAAAGGCAGTATATACATTAAAATGTATTTATAGAGTTGAGGAGGCAGCAGCATTAAATTTACAGTGTAGACTCAAGGCCTTGCTCAGCTGCAGTGCTCAGTGGAGCCCGCACTGAGGGTGCTGAGCCCTGGGTCTCACCTGCAAGGTCTCCACAGCACACTGCCCCTGCTGCCTTGGTGAGAAGCTGCCCACTTCCTGTGTGGCTGGCACTACAACAATTTGCAGAGTGTCACCTATGGCCATGGGTACCACACCCTGTTCATTTTCCAGCTTTGGTTGGATTCTAATCTGTCTTACAGAATAAGTGATAGGCCCCAGATTTACCATCCTTCTGCATCTTGAACTGCCAAGGCCAAAACCAAGACTAGGTGAGGTCCCCACGGGGCTGGACTGTCACTGGTATGATTTCCTTCCAGGGTCTGACTGGGGCAGAGCTCCATGCACTATGATGAGTCCTCCCCACCCCAGGGTGCTGTGCTCACCAAACACAAAGTGACTTCCTAGTTATCTATGTACCACTTCCTCAAAAAGGACTGTAATCATTGAATGGAAATATGTAAAATTAAAATTTTACATATTCCTAGTAAAATGGGTTGCAGCTAGTTCCTAGTAAAATGGGTTGCAGCTAGTTCCTAGTAAAATGGGTTGCAGCTCAGGCAGATGACTTGAAGGGACACCGTGGGCAGCACAGAAGTGGGTCCCCTGCAACCCCAGGGCTCTGTTTCTGCTCTGCAGACCTTTCCTAGACATCCGCCCAGGTTTCCTGAGCCTCCTGAAGGAGCCTGCTTTGCTCAGGGTCTGGGGCTCTGGGCTGAGCTGGAGTCACCTCTGTGAGGAGGAGGCCCACCTCCACCCGGGGCCTGCAGCACAGACCAGGAGCTGCCTCTCTCATTCTGCACCTCATCCACCATGCACCATGGAGGGCTTTGTGCTGCAGAGTCCCAAGAGGACTGGTCAGCAGTCAGTGACCTCCCAGACAACACAGCACATTCTGTGTGTGGGAATTATTCTTTTCCACTATTTTTCTTCAGTTTTTATTTTTAATTTTACAGATTTGCAATGCACGATTACATTCCTTTTTGGGGAAGTGGTACATGTACATGACAAATCTGAATTGTTTTTTCATCTAGTCTTCCTTCACTCCTTCTACATCTCATTTTCTCCTTCACATTTCAAAAAGATGTAGCTCCCTACATCCTGTTATCTCTCTTTTATTTTAGTCTTTATTTATATTTTTCATTAAGAGAAGAAAAACCATGTGATACTTAAGCTCACATGTCTGGTTTCTTTCACTTATTAATACATTGTCAACATATAACCATAGATCTCTCACATCTGTCCATCTTTATGGTAGTGTAGAACTCCACTGTGTATAAATAGCACATTTTTTAATGTTTTATCTGTTAATTTCCTATATGTCTTGAACTTGGTAGATTATTAATACATATGTATTAATAATGATACAGTAACTTTTCAGAGACATGATTAAGGTTTTATTAATATTCTATACAAAATTGTTACTCCAGGGAGCACTGTGTTATCCACTCTGGTGAGAGACTGACACTGGCCCAGTACCAGGAATCCCTGGGCATCAAAGAATTCATGTTTCAAAGATAAACCTTTGAAGCTCCCTCAGATATGTGAGAGGGAGCAGAGGCCCACATCTCTCCCTCTAATGTTTTCACCTCCTTCTCTCCTAGGGGCTCATGAAAAGCCTTCATAGTCATCCTAGCAAAGCCTTTGTGTCCTTAGGAGCTATGTAACCATATTTTCCCATTGCCATGGTATTCAAACTACTCAAACAGAGATGCCCCACAGTTCTGAGGTCCAATGTGGATTTTTCAACAAGCACAGTGTGACTCTGTGAGCACAGTGCACTAGTGCATCTATAGCTGTTTTATACCAGATGCTTGCTTTTTTTTTGTTCTTCACAAAGAAATGCCTTGAACACTACACTCACAGGTAGGAGAAGTCCACACCCACTTTTGTTGACCCTATGTCTTTAGGTCCAGCTGAAGTCAAGCTCCAGTGGAGCCAGCAGAGCCAAGGTGAGGGATGGTGGCACAGTTGTGTTTTTATTTTAAAGAGGTAAAAGCAAACAAAACAGAACAAATCAGACCAGAAGAAAACAATGTGAAAATTTCAAATCAAGACAATGGGAGATCTACAATGACTACCATAATGTCTCATGTTTTCTTCAAAATAGTTGTCTATATCCTCACTCACAATGAATTCATACAAAACAAAATAGTATAATATTGATCAGAACAGAGTATTGAAGGCACTATAGGCTTTCAACACCAGACAATAGGAACATCAACAATGGCTGCCATAATGTTTCTGGTTTTCTTCCAAATAGCTGGCCATACCTTCTTGTATATTGAAATTAAACAATACAAATCAGGTTAAAACCACTCTAAACAAAGGGCAGAAGCATGGATTTCTCAGCACGATGATATAGAATCAACAATGCATACCATGATGTCTCTTTTTCTTCGAAGTAGCTGTTCATTTCATCATACATAATACAATCTATTCTCATAAACTGTTTAGGAGAAGTTCTAGGCATGTATAAGCCTCTACATGCCTACCTAATGTTTCACATTAGAGCAATAAACAAAACAAAACAGATTACTAGAAAAATAAGAAACAAAAAAGACAAATAAATAACAATAGCAAAGATCCCAAAACAATGATGGTACTGGCTTCAAAACACAGTGGTTGGAACAGAACTAAGGTTGATATTTTATATAGTGATCTTCAAGAGTTCCTATGGTCACCTGACACAAACATGCAAAATTGTTCCAATCCTATGAATATTAACTGCTTTTTTCTATGAACTTATAGAATTTGTAGCACAATCATCTTAGCTATCCTAATGTGTTTATACAAGTTTAGATATTTTTTCTTTTCCATTCCTTTTTCTTTTTTGTCCTTTTCCCTGAGATACTATTTTTGCCCTTTGAGAAGATTCTTCCAGTTCACTGTATTTATTGAGGATTTTGTATCTTATGTACTCATACCATTTCTTACACTAGAGAGACAATACTGTATTTACTCATGTGAGTTTGTTTTATTTTACTTATAAATAAATATAAATAAAATCTCTGCTTGCATCCACTTAGTTCTAAATATTTCAGTGTGATCATTCTTTATGGCTGAATAGTACTCCATTGTATAAAATACAACATATTTTTATCCATTTCTCAGGTGATGGGCATTTAGGTGGATTCCAAGATCTGGTTATTACAAATTGTGCTGCTATAAACATGGGTGCACATATATCACTGTGATATGATGTTTTCAGTTCTTCTGGGAATATCCCCAGAAGTGGAATAGCTGGGTCAAATGGGACTTCCAATCCCAGCTTTTTAAGGAACCATCAGACTGACCTCCACAGTTGTTGCACCAGTCTGCATTCCCACCAACAGTGCAGAAGTGTTCCTTTTTCCCAGAAGCCTCTCCAGCATTTGTTGTAGGTAGTTTTCTTTATCCTGGCCATTCTTTCTGGAGTGAGATGGAATCTCAGTGTTGTTTTAATTTGCATTTGTCTAATGACCATTAATGCTGAACATTTTTCATGTATTTATTTGCCATTTGTATTTCTTCATCTGAGAATTATGTATTCATCTCAGATGAATTGGGTTCATCTATTGTTGAACTGGGTCTTTGAATTTTAGGAGTCTGATTTTTTAAAAAATTCTTTATATGTTCTAGACAGAAGTCTAATACCTGAGGGACAGATGAGTAAGATTTCTTCAAAGCTATTTTGAAGAGAACGAGAGACACTATGGCAGCCATTGTTGACTTCCTTATTGTCTGATCTTGAAGACTTAAAATGCCTTCATCATCCAATTCTGATTAGTTTTATATTATTTTGTTTTGTATGTATTCACTGTATGTGAATGTATGGACAACTATTTGGAAGAAAACAAAGACAGTATGATAGACACTGAAGATCTCTGTTTGTCTTGCTTTAAGATCTGTGTCTCTTACATTGTTTTTTTATGATCCATTTTGTTCTGTTTTGTTATGTTTAAATTTATCCTCTTTAAAATAAAAATTAAAAAAACAAAATTCATGGGTTTACTTTTTACTCTGTTGGAGATTTCTTTTGACAAGCAAAATTTTTTTAATAAGATGAGATCCAAGTTATTGATTCTGGGAATTATTTCCCATGTGGTTTGATTTTTGTTCATGAATTCTCTACATACTCCTATGTCTTCAAGATTTTTACCTACTTTGTCTTCCAGCCAATTTAGTGTTTTTGTTTTGATATTTAGATCTTTGAATCATTTTGACTTTACCTTAGTACATGATGATAGGAATGGGCCTATTTTCAGTTTTTGGCATACGGAGAGCCAGTTTTTCCAGCACCATTTATTAAAGAAACTATCTTTGTTCCAATGAATGTGTTTGGACCCTTTATCAAAGATAAGGTGGCTGAGTGTGTTTGTGGTTGTAGTTGTATCCTCTAATCTATTCCATTGATCTTCAGGTTTGTTTTTATTCCAGTGACATGCTGATTTTATTACAGAAGCTTTGTAGTATAACTTCAAGTCAGGGATTGTGATGCCTCCTGCCTTGCCTTTGTTGCTCAGAATTGCCTTTGATATTCTAGGTCTTTTCTGGTTCCAGATGAATTTTAGGAATGATTTCTCTAGGTCTGTGATGTATAGTAGTGGTATTTTTATGGGGATTGCATTAAATCTGTATAACAATTTTGGGATAATGGCTATTTTCACAATATTTGCTCTTCCTGTCAATGAGCAGGGAATGTCTTTCCATTTTCTGAGAGCCTCTTTGATTTCTTTTTACAGGGTATTATAATTTTCCCTAAATAGATCCTTTACTTCTTTTGTTAGATTGATTCTTAAGTATTTCATCTTTTTGGATGCTATTATGAAGGATGTGGCTTCTCTTATTTCTCACTCAATAAGTTTGTTGTTTGTATATAGGAATGCTATTGATATTTGAGTGTTGACTTTATATACAACTATATTACTGAATTTATTTATTATACCTAGGAATCTTTCAATAGAGTTTTGGAGGTCTTCTGTTTAGAGTATCATGTCATCTGCAAATAATGATAATTTAACTTCCAATTTTCCTATCCTTGCTCCTTTTATTTACCTCTCTCATCTAATTGCTCTAGCTAGTATCTCCAGCACTACGTTGAATAGCACTATATTGAATAGGAATGGACATCCTTGTCTTGTTCCTGTTTTTAAGGTAAAAGCTTTCAGTTTTTGGCCATTTAATATGATACTGACCATTGGTTTGTCATAGATGGCCTTTATCATAGTGAGGTAAAGACCATTTATTTCAATTTTCTGTAAGGTTCTTACCATGAATGAGTGTTAGACCTAATCAAAAGATTTGTCTGCATCTAAAGAAATGATCATGTGATTCTTAATTTTGGTTCTATTGATATGGTGGATTACATTTATTGATTTACATATATTTAACCATAACTTCATTTTTGGGATGAATTCCACTTGATCATGTTGCATAATCTTCTTGATTATATGTTTAATCTGTGTTCTGTTTGCCAATATTTTATTGAGAATTTTTGCATCTATGTTCATTAGGGAGATTGGCTGGTAGTTCTCTTTTTTGGTTGGGTCTTTCTCTTGTTTTGGTATTAGAGTAATATTTGTTTCTAGGAATGAGTTAGGGAGAATTGCTTCCATTTCAATTTCACTGAAGAGTTTGAGGAGTGTTAGCATTGAGTGATCTTTGAATTTCTTGTAGAATTCTGCAATGAATCCATCTGGACCTAGGCTTTTCTTTATTGGTAAGGTTTTAATTATACTTTCAATTTCATTAATTGAAATTTGGTTTTCAGCAGTTTTATATCTTCTTGATCCAACTTTGGTAATTCATGTTTCTAGGAATCTGTCTATTTCTTCTGTGTAATCGAACCTATGAAAGTAGAGGTTTTTGAAATAAGTGTTGATGATCTTCTGTATTTCCACAGGTCCATAGTTATTTCTCCTTTTCATAAGAATTTGAATTTTTCTTTCTTTTTTTATAAGGTTGGCTAAGAGATTATCAATTTTATTTATTCTTTCAAAGAACCAACTCTTTGATTTATTAATTCTTTCTATTGTTTTCTTTGTCGCTATTGCATTGATTTCTGCAGAGATCTTTATAATTTCCTCCCTTCTTTTTGTTTTGGGCTTGATTTGCTCTCTGTTTTCTAGATGTTTGAGGTGTAGCATCAGGTTGTTTATTTGTGTTCATTCTGTTTTCCTGATGCTATAAATTTTCCTCTGAGTACTGCTTTCACTTCATCCCACTGGTTCTGGTAAGTGGTAGTTGTATTTTCATTTGCTTGTAGATATTGTTTAATTTCTTCTTTAATTTCCTCTGTGACCCAGTGATTGTTCAGGAGTGTATTATCCAATTTCCTTGTGTTTGTGGGGTTTTTTTTTGCAGTTTCTTTTGTCATTAATTTCTAGTTTCCTGGCATTATGATCTAATAACATGAATGGGATGATTTCAAGTCTTTTGCATTTACTTAAGCATGTTCTGTGGGCTAGTAAATGATCTATTTCAGAGAATGACCTATGTGCTGCTGAGAAGAATTTATATTCTGATGTTGTTGGATGGAACACTCTGTATATGTCCATCGAGTCCATTTGTTCACAGATGTGATTCAGTCCTGCTATAATTGTGTTTGATTTTTCATTTCTGTTAATGTTTGTTTTGTATAAATGGGTGCTCCCAAATTTGAGCCATAGAAATTTAAAATTGCTATCTCTTCCTCTTGAGGTTTTCCCCTAACTAGTATGTAGTGACCTTCTTTATCTCTTTTGATCATTCTTGCTTTTGAAGTTCACATTGTCTGCAAACAGAATAGCTACCCCTGCTTTTTGGGGGGTTCCTGTTGCATGAAGTATTGTTTTCCATCCTTTGACTTTCAATCTATGAGTTTATTTTTGGGTTAGATGGGTTTCTTGTATACAGCATATGGTTGGATGTTGTTTCTTGATCCATTCTGTCAGTCTGTTTCTTTTAATTGGTGAATTGAGGCCATTTACATTAATGTTTATAACTGATAATATTGGTTTACTTTTTATGTGTTATCTTTCTGCTGCTGATTCTTTAACTTTTTCCACTCTGTTTAATTGTTTGCCTTTCTTAGTGGTTTTTTCCTATGTCTATCTAGAATGTTTTTCAATATTCTTTGCAGGGTTGGTGTTGTAGTCATGGGTTACACAAAGA
The DNA here is from genome assembly GCA_004027455.1 of Hydrochoerus hydrochaeris. NCBI lineage: Eukaryota > Metazoa > Chordata > Mammalia > Rodentia > Hydrochaeridae > Hydrochoerus > Hydrochoerus hydrochaeris. The sequence continues at coordinate 10,305 of PVLA01016370.1, forward strand.
ACAATTAGAATAAGGACATGGAGTTTACAATATTATTTTTATGATGTCACCCAAGCTAAACACAAGAAAATGGAGGAAATCTATTCATATCACTAAAGACATAGAATATTCAGCCAAGGGCCTGAATCCCACAGCAATGTCCCACATGAGTCCAGATAAAGACTCAGTGCTCACGACAATGCCTCCACTAGTCCAACTGGAAGCCTAGAGCCCACAAGAAGGACTCAGGCCAGGCCCTTTTACAGATTTGTACTGGGAAGGCCCAAAAGTCAGCGGTGGAAGCCAGAAAATCTATGCCAGCAGGGTGAAGGATTTGTGCTGGTAGGTTGAGGGTTCTATGCTGGAGCCAAGAAATCACACTCACAACAACTCCAGGGCTGTCCTGAAAAGCACCACAGCCATCCTCAGCAACATGGAGGCCCCGAACTCCTCCGATGACAAGCACAGTTGAGTACATGCCAGGAAGCCAGTGTGACAAATTCATCCTGGAGACCAAGCAACACACATCTTCCCTTCCAGAGCCAGGAATCAATGCTCAATATGAAGACCAGAGCTTCTCCAGGAGAACCAACAGCTCAAACAGCAACTCATACAAGAACCCACAACACCTCAATATCTTAATGCAGCTAACATGAATAACTTCTCCTTTTCTATGTCTCCATTTATACTGAAAACTTTCCTCAGGTGAAACATCTACACCCAGAGCCATGCTGATGTAATCCAGCTGGCGTTAAGCTGACCACCAGTTTTCAATCCATAACTGTTGGTTTGGTAGTTGTGAAGTTTTTCAGCTGCTTTTTGTCATGGAAGTATGTTATTTCTCCATCCATTTTGAAGGACAGTTTTGCAGAGTACATCAGTCTGGGTTGGAAGTCATTTTCCTTTAGGATGAAATACTTCACTCCATGCTCTTCTTGACTTCATTGTTTGTGTTGAGAAGTCTGCTGTTATTCTGATAGGCTTTCCTTTATAGGTTATCTGTCTCTTCTCTCTGACAGCTTTTAATATTCTGTTCTTATTTTGGATTTATGAGATGTTGATTATTATATGACTGGTGTAGTTTTATTTTGGTTATGGCTATTTTGAGTTTTGTATGCATCACTGAATTGTATGTCAGTTTCCATTCTCATGTATGGAAAATTTTCAGCTATTATTTATGTAAATAACCTGTTGATATCATTTTTGTTGTACATTTTTTCATTTATATCTATCAATCTTACACTGTTTTTCTTTGCATCATCTTTCATCTGTTGAATTGTTATTTCTGATTCATTGTTATTTTTAAAAGATCTTTCCTATTCACTAGCTGCAATTTTGTCTTCATGGTCTTAGAGTCTATCTTTATTTTCACTGAGGTGCTTTTGCCAACTTTTGATGTATTTTTGATTTCCTGTATATCTCTTTGAATCTGCTTCATGCATTGTTTGTTTCTCATATTGTTCATGTCAGTTTTCCATGTTTTTGCATTGTTCCTCTAATTTTTTAAGTATGTCTTCTTAAATGTGTTCAGCATTTCTTTCATTACATTTTTCACTTCTTTTTTATCTGGGAGATTATTTCTGATCTGAGTTCTTTTATAGCTTCCTGGAGTTGTTTCTTTATTTCAATTTATATAATTTTAGGAATTTCAGGTGTATGAGTTACATTTTCTTCCATGTCCATGTCTCCTAGGTTTGCTTGGGATGGCTGGAAGTTTGAGATTGCATTTTGCTCTTTCGTTTTGTCATTTTCCTATATTCTCTTAGGGAACCTGAAGGCAAGGTCTCACTTGTTTCTTCAGTTGAGTGTATATATCCCTATTGCAAGGACTTTCCCCAATTGAGTGGAAGTGCTTAGAGAGAACTTACCAGGTGGCTCCCAGCCACTTGGGTTTTTCAGGGGTGCCATAACAGTCTTGGAGCAAAGAGCCACATGGCTGGAAATCACTGCACACACTTTTGGTTCATCAGGTGGTATTCAGGTATTTATGGGTGACTCAGGGGCCACTGGGTAGGGCCAAGATAGGCGCAAAGGACTTCTAGGTGTGTTCTCTGGTGATGTGGGAGCCTGGGTGGGGCCTTACCAGTTTCAGAGTGAAGCGCCAAACCTTTCCTCTGGGCAGGAGGAGATTGCTTTGTACACTTTTGGCTCACCAGGCAGAATACAGGCAGCTCAGAGGTACAGTCTTGAAAGGGAAAACTGAGGTCAGACTGTGGGGCTCAATGCATGGCCCAACTAGTTCTGGTCATTAAAATCCTAAGCATCTCTTGACTAAAACATGGGGCTAAGAAGCCCTTCCTCTTGGTGGTGTATTATGTGCTCACAAATGTGAAATCCCTGGCTGGCACAATGGGTCCAGGGCAGTGAATGTGTACCTTCCGGGCCAACCCTTGCTGCTCACTTCTTGTCTCCAGCCCTTCCATCATCCCCTCTCTCCTGAAACAGAGAATCAAGGGTTTTTTCAGAAATTTTCATCCTTAAAGCCTGTGCTATAAATACTCACACATGTGGCCACCTCCACCTCAGTTGTCAGAAAGCGAAGTTGTGGTGAGGAGACCACAGAAATGGTGCTCAGCTGTGGCAGATGCAGGGCATTTTCTGCCCATTGAGGAGGAAAACAGCTCCCTCAGTAAAAGCAGAAGAGTACACTGGCATCTGGGAGAGTTCTGGCTTCAGATTTCCATTATTGTGTTTCTGGCCCTTTGATTTGCACAGCTGTTACCATAATTCCTAGAGAATTTGACCCATGCTGGAAGTAGAGAAAGTGATGAATCAGGTTTAGCATCTTGGACAGAGTTGAAGGAAACAAGCAATTTCACACAGCAGTTCCTCCTGAATCAAAAGAAAGAAGTTAATATACAAAAGAAGGTGCTGCTATGATTGGCTTCCTGACAGAAGCACAGGTTCCTGAACAGAGCCAAGAAAGCTGAGCCTTCTCCATGGACTTGCAGTAGTTTTCATCTACCCTGAAATCCTCCTCAAAGCTTTCACCAATTATTCTGTCAAAGTCATATATCTGCAGGGGACAGAGAACTGTCAGAGCAAACAGGGACATCAATGCAAACCACAATGTGTGTTCCCTTCCAGGAGCTGATCTAATCTGTGTTATCGATGTGATTGAGAACCACGAAGTACTGTACTCTCTAGGGCCCCTGCCCCTTCCTTTAGCTGACCTACTACTCCTTCTTGCCCCTCAGCCCCAGCCAGAATACCCAGCTTCAGAATGAGATGGTCTATAGGGCTGCAAATTGGATGGGAGTGTGGGATGAGGATGGAAAAAAGGGCAATGTTTTTTGAATAGAGAAGGGATATGGACCAAGTGATCTAAGGCATGCTCTTGTCTACTTCTGGTGTGGGTGGGAGGACATGGAGGAGCTGCAGAAAGGGCCTTAATCCCCTCCCTATCCCCATAGTTCTAACAGTGTTGATATAGACTGCAAGGGTATCTGGATGGGAGGTCATTTGTCCCAGCCCAATACATTCCATGGACACTGATCCCCTCACAGCCCATGATACTGTATTTAAAGGTTCAACCTCATGCTTTTCTTCTTCTTCCTCTTCTCAGGAGTCTACAGACAGAAGCAAAGACTTGCAGACCTAGACCAGTAGTTTACAAAAACACCATTGTGTTTTTGTAAACTACTGACATTCTCACTATTACGTTCTGCATTGATGCTGCACTGGAGGTGTTCCTCACCATGTGATGATTTGGTAACAAGAGCTTACAGGGAGGAAGAGGAGCTAGCAGCCCAGGCTGGGTGGTGAAGGAGAAGCAGCCACAGATTTCACACCTTGTGCTCCTGAAATTCAGAGTCCTGAGGAACAGGACCACTCTGCTAAACCCTGGCAAATCAGGGCAACTCATCTGCAAGGGAACTAGCTCACATCCTCCTGTGCCCTTACTGGGTAGTGAGCATATGAGGCAAGTTTGTAGTTCAGCTTATGACCTCGCACCTAGGAACACCCAGAATCCAACATGGAGTCACAGAGGTCAGCCTCACTGATAAAAACTGAAATAAGAGGTGGCAGGTAGACTTTTATAAGAAGGGGTTTCCATGGGACAAGTGGAATGCAATCCCTCTCTATATCCAGGGCTAAGTCTAGAGAAAGTTAAAAGTGCAGAATAACCAATTTTTCTTTAAAATTGAAATTTTAAAATCTCTGAGTAAGTGGCTGAGAGAGCCTGAGTTTCAAATGACCATTTTTAAACCTCAGAGCCATCTGTCACTGGTGACCACTGAACAACCGAGCAAATCCTGTTCTCTGTATATCCACAGCAAGTTCTGAACTGAGGGGCAACCCCAGTTTTTGAGACCCCTACCTATCAAAATTTATTTCTATTTTATTGCCTATAAGTACTTCCTCCTTAACCTGAAAAGAATAAAAAGGTAGAAATACAGTTGTATGAAGCACTGGCACCCCTTTCATGTAGAACACACACATAGTTACACAGGTGTGTATCTACATGTTTTCATGTATTACACTGCAGTGTGTCTAACCATGTGGTGATACATTCATGTAGGGTTAAGGGGATCCACACCGAGGCACCTCCCTGGGTGGATGAAGAAGAAAGCAGAACTGGAAAATGGTGAGTTAGGCAGCATGGCACAGCAGGGAAAGGCTCATGAAGGATCTACATGTGAGGATAGATGTGTTAGGAGACTGAGACATCAGAACTTGGAGGCCACAGGTGAGGGTCAGTCCTCTTTGACCTTTCCACATCCTGCTCCTCTTCCTTGGTTCTCAGGAGCAGTGGAAGCCACCATTATCATAGATCAGACTCCTGGACAGTGAGAAGGGAAACTCTTAGTTGTGGTCCTGGACACAGAGGGCCAAATCCTGTCCAGGGGAGATGGGTGACCTGGATGGACACTAGGGCTCCCAAGATGATCTTGTCCTACTCTCATCTCTGTGATCTCTTTGCACAATTCCCTGCCCTACACTCCTGGGTTACATACTGGGGAACCCAGATTGGAGGTTGTAAGGGGCTTTGTCCTAGTGGTGTTAGAATCATGTTTACCCAGGGTTGGCACATCCAGAGAAGGACATGAGACACAACCAAGAGCTGATGACTGTAATGAAATCATCGCTCAGTTATGTTGAGCTTTGCCCATAAACTGGATGATCCCAGGGAGCTCTGGAAGAAAGTTGGTGCACAACTGCAGCCTGCATTTGGAAAATATCCAGAGAGCAAATGTGACTGGGGTACATGGAACCTTCTGGGTGGGAAGAGCTCCTCCACTCAACTCTGATGCTTTTTCTCTCTCCTCTGTGGACTCTGCTGATGGCCTCTGCTGTCCTCCCAGTCCCTTGACAGAAAGCTGCATCCCATCAACCAGGTTTGGTCCTCATTTTTGTGCACCTCATGCTCTGCCCCACTTGATATTTACATTAAGTCAGAAGGATCCCCAGTGTGCATCAGGGAGACTCTGTCTTTTCACTGAGAAAATAGAACTTGGATGAAACAACAGAATAGAGAAGCAAACGTAAGATTCCTGCATGGAATAAGTGAAATGCAAGATGCTGTCCAGACACACTCTGTCCCTCTCTCTTTCTCTCTCCTTTTCCCTCTCCTGTTTCTCCCTCCCCTGCCATCTTCATCCAGTGTTTTTCCCCAAATAAAATGAATTGAGAATGATGCCTCTGGATTTGCTGCAACATCCAGATGTGGTATGTAATTTTTGATAGAATTTTTGATTTCCTGTGTATCTCTTTGAATCTGCTTCATGCATTCTGTTGTTTCTTAAACTGTTCATTCAGGGATTCTATCATTTTGATTTGTTCCTCTAATTTTTTAGCTGTGCCTTCATTGGATTCATTCAGTATTTCTTTCACTACTTTTATCATTTCTTCTTTTACCTGGGAGATCATTTCTCACTTGAGTTCCCTCATAGCTTCCTGTAATTGCTTCTTTATTTCAGTTGATATTTCATGCATTTCAGGTGTATGTGTAGTATTTTCTTCTATGTACATGGCTCCTAGGTTTTCTTGGGGTGGGCTGGATGTTTGAGATTGCATTTTGGTCTTCAGTTTTGTCATTTTCCTGTATTTCCATGTTTCCAGCAATTTTCCAAAGCTTTCCCTGGGTGTGTTGGAAATCACCTCCTGAGTGCTCTGCTACTGGGACTCACTTGGCTTTGGCTCCACTTATGTGGTGGGCCTGGCTCCCCTGGTTGAAGGAAGGTTGCTAGGCACAGTTCACTTAAGCCCGCGGAAAATCTGGAGCCTAGTTCAGTGTCCTAAAAGGGCTGGTTGGCACCCAGCCACGGGGATTGATGGTCCCAAACTTTTCCTAGCCTGCCCTGGTGAGCTGCAATTCACCTCATGGCATGGCACTGGCTTGGTTCCCCGTTCGGCGGGCCTGGCTCCCCTGGTTGAACGAAGGTCACTGGGCTCAGTCCACTCAAGCCCGCAGAATCTAACCCCAGAGCTTTCTAATGTGTTACCTATAGGAGGTGCTTTGCGTGTCTTTACCATCTTGCTGGGACTTTAAGACTTAAAGACCAGGGCGGAGGTGGTCTGTAAAGGCCATGGGCTCAGGACTAGAAAGAGGCGATATAGCCAGACCCTGGATATAGCCACATCCAATGGGGCACAGAGACTAGGTTGGTTGGTGCCACCTGAGCGCAGCGCCAGGACCTCACTGTGCTGGGAGCATGAGATGATTCAGGGGGATGTTGGAGTTCCCGCCATGGTCTGAGCACTGCTCTGTGGGCGTCACGCCTGGGATCCAGGTGCTGTTGCTAATCAGCTGTTAAAGGCCTAGTTTTGAAGAGCAGCCAGTGTCCCTTGAACCTCACTCTTTCCAGCTGGACTGATGGCATCGAGCCTGGTGGTCCGAAGACCCCAAGCTCCCTGCAGCAACCTCCGCAACTGCAGAGCAGGACACAGCTGTTCTCGTTCAAAGCCATGATTTCCCATTCCTCTATCTCTGCACCACACTGGCAGAAAATTGCATGTTGCAATTTAAATGATCACTTTGTGAAAATCAGCTGGGTCTTTCCTGGGGAGCAGTGTCTTATGGCCTTTCTTTGTGAAACCTGGATTCTGAGATGAAATAATTGAGAGCCTTTGAAAGGATGGAGCAGAGCCATCGGGTCCCCCAGGATCGTGGTCAGGAGCCTATGCTGATTAAACAGGAGACCTGAGGAGGCCTGCTGCACTCAGGGTCCTGAGGCAGCTCTCTAAAGCATGCTGGCTCCGGGTCTGAGGTTAAACTTCCCTTTGTATCTTTGTGCAGATACTGAAAGATGCAAACCTTTGTTTCTGGGTGTAGATGCTTAGCTAGGAAAGGCGAGTTGTAACTATTCTCATAGCACCTTGGAAAAAGAAGGGAATCGCACTCATGACCCAAAGGAGGTCATTTTGGAGGTTCTGAGAGCAGCTCTTCCTAGCTAGGGGCTTAGGGGTCCCCGTGTCCCACTGTCCCTGCTTTGGTCAGACCCCATCCCCCAATTCAGGTGTTTTATATGGAAGCATCTCAACAGTGCCAACCCCAATCTGTAACTGTCACACAACACAAGTAGACTATGTTGTGAAATGAAAAAAAAAAAAAAGACTTAAAGACCACAGTTCTCATGCTCACAGGAGCACTCTGTGGTTCCTGTTTTAAGTATGAGGAACTGTGAGCTTTCTGTGTCACAACACCCTGCCCAAGGCCATGATGCCATGGACTTGGAGTCCGCCTGGGCAGCTGCCATCTGTCCTGTCCTGCAGAGCTCCCTTCCCAAGTGAGGCTGCCCTCTGTGCCCCCAGGGAGAGAGGAAAAGGAGAAAGGAGGCCGCACTCTCTCCTTCAGAGAGGCTGCTGAGGAAGGAAACATCTGGGTCCCCATCACAAAGTCCAGGCCCTGTGTACCCAGGTCTCCTAGCTTCAGGCCATGGCCTTGTCGTCCACCTGCCTCCTGGCCCTCAGTGAGTCTGGAAAAATAAAGAACTGGAGGGACTGGGGAGGTGACTGGGGGACAGTTCCTGTTTCCTGTCAGCCTGACCCCAGCAAGGAGGTTGCAGGATCCTGCAGGAGATCCTGGGCTCCCTGCTGTCTTCAGGGGAAGAGAAGAGCTGCTGCTAGAACAGGGCCCTGGGTGTGCAGCCAGGCCAGCCTCAGCAAGGGCTGGGGAGCCCGGGGGAGTCTGGGTGTCTTCCAGAGTAAGGGGGTTAGGGTCTGAGGTCCCTGTGGGCTGGGCTGGTTTGGTGGAGGCTGTGGGAGGCTGAGTCCTGGGCTCTGCCAAGCCCCTCAGGACCCTGGGCAGTGGGCATTTTCTAACTGGGCTTCTCTTCCAGTGCTCTGCCTGGGCCAGGGGATCCTCACACAGCAGGGTGAGTCATCTGAAGCCCATTTGACAGGAGGGAGCTGGCTGCCTAGGGCTGGGCTCGATCCTACGTGGTCCCCGGTTGTGACACCCAAAATGTGCAGTCTGCATCCAGCTCCTGCTCTAACATAGATATGTTTTTTTGAGTCAGGGCCTCAGTACACAGTTGAGGCTCACCTTGAGCTCACTATGTAGCCCAGGCAGGCTGCAGCCTCCTGAATGCTGGGATTTAGGCTTTGCCATTGCCGTGCCCAGCTTACTCCCATTTTATGTCTGTTATTTTCTTGTTTTGACAAGAGAAATAATAATTGATTAGCTTTATGGTTTACACTATGATGTTACTATGTCAGGTTAATACTATGGGAGAACTAAGTCAGTCCCTGTATGTCTGTCTGGTGTAGTGGGGACAGTTATTACCTACCCTCTTAGCCATTTCAGAAATGCACTGTCACCATGAGCTGACATTAGCCCGCCCTGCAGTAGACCCCAGGGCTCCTTCCCAGGTCTAACTGCGCCTTTGTGCCTCTCCATCAGCTTCTCCCTCTCCCATCCACCAGCCTCCCCTGGCCTCTTGGAACCACAGATCTATACTTGGCTCCTCTGAATCCGCACAAGGCAGTGAGATCATGTGACACTTGCCTTGCACTGGCTCAGTGCATGGGGCAGGATGCCCTGTGTGTCCACCTGGTGTCCACCAGCACAGAAGTTCTTCTCTCTGAAGCACAGTAGTGTTGTGCTCTGCTTTCACCATACACTCTTGGTCCACTCATCCTCAGACTGACACTTTGGGTGATCTGTCTCTCAGATGAGCTGACCTGTGTGGCAATGACCATGGGCACCAGTGTCCCAGTGACACTGATGTCACAGAGGAGACTCAGCTCCAGTGGGAACCTGGAAGATTATGGTCTGCAGTGCAGATGTAGAAATACAATCACTTTACTTTTTATGATTTTTAAATTGTATTCAAGGATTTCGAGTTTACATTGTCTTATCAGGCAAAATACTCTTCCTCTCCGGAGACTTTCCACAGTTTATCTTCAGACAGAATCAGACACAGCTCTCTGGTCTAGGCATAGCTATCTCCCAGCCACTTCCTGTCCCTGCTCAATCTGAAGAACTTGTCACTAGATATCTCAAAATTCTTTCACTTTTTCAGAGGCACAAGTTCCAGCTCAACTCCCAGGCTGAGTTTTAAATTGACTAATAAAATGGAGCCTGTTCACCATGGACAGCATGATACTGTGAAGCAAGCAGAACTTGCATACTGGCTTGATCAAGCTAATTAGGCCAGAGTGAGCAGGGGTGGGAATTCAGGTGCACACAGACCACCCAGGGGGAGGTGTGGACATGATGTGAGGTCACATGGGACCATGCTTCAGAGCTCTGTGAGTTTTCCCAGAACACTGAGTGGTGCCCCTGAAATCAGCTTTGCATGTGGTGATTTCTTCTTGGTGGACACCAAGGCCCTGCTCTGCTTTCTTCCAGGGTCCCTGCCCAGACCCTCCATTTCTGCCAAGCTGGGCCCTGTGACACCCTGGGGCAGAAATGTGACCATCCTGTGCCAGGCTGGTGGGGGCTTTGAGACTTTCCACCTGGCAAAGTGTTACACCTGGAGTTGTTCCATAGTTAAGGAAGAGACAAGCTCTTTGTCTTCCCAGATGGAGGCCAGATTCCCCCTCACCTTGCTGAATGCTGGGCATTATGCCTGCCTCTATCAGAAATCCTCTGCCTGGTCTCCGAGCAGTGAGACCCTGGAGCTTGCAGTGACTGATGCCGATGTCACCCAGGCCCCCATCCCCACAGCCTCAGCTGTGCCCTCAGGTTTGTCTCCATTTATCTGGACTGCATTCCAGCTGCCATCCTCTGTCTCCCAGGCCCCCTCCTGACTCCAAGCCTCTCCCATACTCAGCTCACCTGTCCCCTCAGCCTCCCTGCCCCAAGCTCCTTGAAGTGCTGTTTCCACTGGACACCAGCATGGAGAGGGCATGGAGTGGGCATGGAGCTGGCCCTGCTGGCTGGGTGGGCAGTGGTCCCCAGTGGTGGTAGGGTGACTTCCTCCAAGGGAGTGAGTGTCTTTTCCCTGGGAATGGTGTATTTCACATCTTTTCCATGGAGATGGAAACTCTGGTGGCCCCAGGAATATGTCACCTCTAGTTCAGTCCCTTTCAGACACTGGGCAGGTGTCCTGGCCCAGGGATGTTCCTGAGCAGGGTGGGATGGTGATTTGGGAGAAGATTTGTGATGGGATGGTCCACTTCCTTTTATGGTCAGTTCCAGATATGTCCTAGAGTCAGGGTCCAGCAAGGAGAGTCAAGTCCACCTCTGTGTCCTGCCTGGGCTTCAGAGTTGCTGT
>PVLA01016371.1:0-20949 GCA_004027455.1 Hydrochoerus hydrochaeris
ATGATGGAGAGCTGGCTGAGCAGGAAGTACATGGGGGTGTGGAGTTGAGGGTCCGCCTGAATCAGGAATATCATGACCAAGTTTGCTGTTACAGCCACCACACAGATAGCAAAGATAACTGTAAATACAATTCCTGTAGCCTCACTGTTCACCAGAAGCCCCAGGAGTGTGAAGTCGGAGGAGGAAGTTGTGTTTCTCATTGACATTGCCAAGGCAGTTGCAGGCAGCAGGGGCACAGGAAGAAAAGCCAGACCCAGCTGTAATTTCACTCTCTCTGGTCATAAAACTGGGCCTTTAGCCCCAACCTCTAGTGTTTCCTGAGCTAGAAAATAAAAATACAGATACTGAGTAATCTTGCCTTTCAGATAAAAATTTCAAATTTATTTTGATATATGTGTGTGAGACACTTAGATGAAAGAAACATCATCATTTATTTAAGATTGGAATGTACTTGTTTTCTCTACCATGCCAAAGTCATACTAGACTTCACAGAGTCCAGGAATTATAGTGATAGTGAAAAAATTACTAACAGATTCAGTAAAGCCTAATCAATAGAACTGAATACAAAAGTAAGATTCTGGAGGGAGAGAGCAGGCCCCCCGGTTCACATGCCAGCCAGCACGGGACCAGTGAGAGAGCAGGTCCTGCCCAGACGCACATCTCCCTGGATTGGCAGAACCAGCAGCAATGTGGAAAAGCCTGCAGCAGCAGTGAGAACACAAGCCAGCACTGGGCAATTCAGGCGACCCGGTGTGGTGCTGTGGCACAGACACGTGAAACAGATGTGTGCAGGGCTGCCACCTGACAGAACAGGGGCTCTGGGAGAAACGCAGCAGCAGAAGCCCAGCCCCAGAGCCCACATCCAGAGGCCATGGTCAGCCTGATACCCAGCAACCTAGCTGGAGTTCTCAGCACATTTCTGGGGTGAACTGGGGGCACTACCACAGCACCGTGGGCACCAGAGTAATTTTACTACTCTTTGTGTGATAGTTTTTTTTTAATTTTTAAAAACAGAAAAAAAAAGAGAATAAAAATAATACAGAACTTCAAAACAAAATGATAGGAGATTAACACTTTGGTTAACATATTGTGTATTGTTATCTTCCAATTAGTTGTTCAGATTACAAGTATAAGTATGAAAAAAATGATAAAACAATTGAACAGTTAAAATGCGAACTGTCCTTTTTAGTGTTTGTTTTTAATTTTTTTAAACTATTTAGGTTTCTTACTTTTTTTCTGCTCATTTCCTTTCTCTCTCCTCAGCTCCTCTCTTGAGTTCATGATGTTTTCATGTGTGTGAACATTGTCTCCCCTCTATCTGGTTTTCTTCAATGCCCCTTCACTTTCTCTTTCATTCTCTCTCTCCCATGTCTGCCAGTTGGGTGGGCATCCTTTGTCCTACAGCCTTGCTTCTGCTATATTTGATGCCATTCATCTCTCTCTCTTGTCCCCTGTCCCTGTTAAGTATCTTCCACTCCACAACAGGGTGAAATCACTCTGCTAAGGGGAAAATCATTGTACCCAAGTGCCCGATATGCATTGGAATTTGTTATGTTACTGTAGAATATGCTCTATGCCTAAAAGACATAATACCACATGGTGACCACAGTGTCTCAGTAGCTATGTTGTATCTGATGCTATTGTTTTTGCTAACTGTACTACTTTATCCAGGATGTCAGGCCTGTCATAATATTTTTATCTCTTGTATAACCATACTGTGCTTATACTGGGTCAGAACCAGCACTACAGTCCAGTACCAAAGAAATGGGTCTGTGCCAAATGGATAGCAATTTCTTATCCTTAATTAACTGGGAAAGCATGTTCTTGGGATAGACACAAAGGTCAAGTATGACCTACATCTAGAAGACATCCCAGAGGAACAGACATTTCCTAGGGAATCCTTGATACTAGTGATAAAGCTACGTACCATAAGAAATCACCAAGCATCAACACAGAAAATCAAATCAAATAAAAATAGAAAATGACAAGACACAAACAAAATGCATCTCCAGACCCCTAGCTCATTCAGGACAAGCCCAGAGCACAGTGAGACAGAGGAAATCAGAAGCCAACCACTGGAACTTTCTGAAGTGATAGCAACAGAAGTGAAAAAACAAATGGATGATGCTATGGAAAATGTAATCTCTTAAGTACAAAAAGAAATGCTAATCCAAATGAAAGACATTAGAGCATAAACAGAAAATAGAAGAGCTTGGGAAAATGATGGAAACCACTAATACCCCACATAAGAAAAAATAGAATTCATGAAACAGATCCAAGCAGAATTCAAGAAGAATAAAATGTCCAATCATAGCATGTATAACAATCAGGTTTAATGAAGATTGAATAATATAAGATCAAGAAGATAGAATTGTGGTTAGCAACCATTAAAGGAAAGATATTTTAAAAATAGCAGGAGATAATGAAATCAATGAAATCTGTTCAAGATGAGATAAAGAGGAGCTACATAAGATTGAATAGAGAGAACTAGAAAGCTGGAGACAGTACAAATGCCATTAAAAGCCTCTCCACAGAAATAATGGCAGAAAACTTCCCAAACATGGATAAAAAATTTGATGTATAAATAAATGAAGCACATACAACTCAAAACATCTGTGGCCAAAGTAAATCTGTACAAAGGAATATAATAATGAAGATTCTAGTAATTCAGCAGCAGCACAGGATATTAAAAGCAGTTAAAATAAACAAATACAAACAAAACAAATCTATAAAGAAAAGCCCATCAAAATTAAAGAAGACTTCTCAACACAAACCCTCAAATCAAGGAGAACTTGGAGTGAGGTATTTTTAACCCTAAGGAAAACAACCGCCAACACAGATTGATGTACCCCACTAAACTGTCTTTCAAAATCAGTGGAGAAATAAGATACTTCCATGAAAAAGAACAGCAGAAAAAATTCATAAACACAAACCAGAATGCTCTGAAGGGAATGTGAGAAAGAGCAAATGAAGACCAGAAAGATAAGAATGCCAATGGAAAGAAGATACCAGGTAGAGAAAGCAATTAAACAGAAGGGAAAGACTGGAAATCAGCAACAGGAAAATAATATGAGAAAGATAAGACAATACACATAATGTTGCAACCATAAATGTCAATGTTTAAATTCCTCAAGCCAAAAAAAAAGACAGAAAATGCATCAAAAAGCAAGATATAACAATATTCAGCATTCAAGAAACACTTTTAATTAAAAAAGAAATTCATAGATTGAAAGTCAAAAGGTGGAAAACAATACTGTATGTGATAAATCCCAGAAAGAAGCATGGGTAACTACTCTATTTGCAGACAATGTGAACTTCAAACCAAGACTGATGAAAAGAGACAAAGATCACTAAATACTTATTAAGGGAGGGATCTAATTAGAAGAGTAAAATCACATGCACCAAATACTGGTGCACCCACTACATAAAATAAATATAAACGGACATGAAAAATCAAATAAGCACTAACACATATGTAATGGGAGTCCCTTGGTATTCCATTGTCACAATTAGATACATCAACTTGACAAATCAACAATGACATATCAGAATTAAACCAAACATGTGAACAAACGAGCTTAGCAGATATCTACAGAGTGTTCCACTCCAAAACCTCAGAATCCTGCACACGGAAGATCTTGCAAAATGGACCACATATTGGCCCATAGAATATGGTTATATAAATGCAGAAGAACTGAAATTATCCCATTCATAGTATCTGACCTACTGTAATGAAATTGGAAATCAATGTCAACAGAAAACACAGAAACTACATAAACACAAGTAAATTAACAACATTCTCCTGAACAACCAGTGAGTCACAGAGTAAACTAAAGGTAAAATTAAACAGTATCTACAATTATATGAAAATGCTGATATAGAATACTGGAACATACAAGACACAATGAAAGCAGTCCTAATAGCGAAACATATAGTGGTGAATTTTCATATCAGGAAAACAGAAGGTGTTCAAACAAACAACTTAATGTTGAACCTCAAACTACTAGAAAAAGAACAAATAAAATGCAAATCTCATATGAAAGAAGAAAATATAGAGACAAGAGCAGAAATGAATGCAATTGAGATTAAGAAAACAATATGACCAATCAATGAATTGAAGGGTTTGATCTCTGAAGATTAACCAACTTGATAAACCCTTGGCCAATCTTATCAAAAGAAGGAAAGGCAAGACTCAGATTCAAGCAATCAGGGTCAAAAAGGTTGAAGTCACATTGGATCCTGTGGATATCCAGAAGATCATCAATACCTACTTCAAGGACATTATAATAAGATGAAAAGTGCAGAAGAAATAGCTGGATACATGTGAATTGCCAAAACTGAGTCAAGAAATTCTAAACAACTTGATGTTAGTCAGTGAAATTGGAACTGTAATTAAAAAACTTAGCAACAAAAAAACTCCAGACCCTGTGGATTCACTGCTGAATTCGACAATAGTTGGAAGCATAGGCAAAGATTTCATAAACAAACCCCCAATTGCACAGAAAATAATGCATAGAATCAATAAGTTGGATCTCATCTTATTAAAAATGCTCTGCACAGCTAAAGAAATCACCAACATAGGTAACGAAACCTACAAAGTGGGCTGCCGGTGTTCACCTACGCTGAGTCCGGGACCAGAGAGCAACAGAGCGGATAGATCGGAGTGAGACAGCAACTGGCCACGTGCCTCTTCCTATTACCAGATTAAAATTTATTTAAAAGAGAAAAGGAAAAACAGACACACATGTAATACAGTGTCCTCCTCCTCCTGCAGTGGTGGCCCCTGTGACTTGGAATCAAATACCTGTTCATGCCAGAATCAGAGTCTAGTCCACCAGAATCCCAGGCACAGGCTGTAATTTCACTCTTTCTCCAGTCACAAGATGGGGCCTTCAGCCTCACCCTCTAGGGCTTCCTAGATCAGTAAATAAAAGTGTAGGATGCTGAGTAATTTTGCCTTTCAGATAAACACTCCAAATTTATTGTAATATAAGTTTGTGAAATATCTAGAAGAAAGAAAAATCACTTTATGTAGGACTGCAATCTGCTGGTTATTCATCACCATACTAAAGTCATATTACAGAAATTTAAAGCTGTGAAATCTCACATCACGAAAACAGAATGAACTCAAATAAACAAGTAAATTTTGAACTTCAGACTTCTGGAAAAAGAGCCAATCCAATCCATAGCTCCTATGAGACGGGAAATTAAAAAGAAAAGAGCAGAAATTAATGCAGTTGAGACTAAGAAAACAATACAAAGATCAATGTATCAAAGTGTTGGTTCCTTGAAAGATTAAATAAAATTAACAAACCTTTAGGCAATCTTATTGAAAAGAGGAAAGAGAAGCATAAAATTCCATTAATTGGGAAAAATTTTGAAATCACATTGGATCCTGTTGACATTCAGATCAAGAATACCTATTTCAAGAACTTACGTTGCAATAAAATGGAAAATCCAGAAGAAATGGGCACATTCCTACATACACATGAACTGCCAAACTGAGTCAAGGAGATATAAAAATCCTAAACAACTTGATATTGTCAATGAAATTGGAATCATAATAAAAACTTACCAATGAAGAAAACCCCAGGCTCTAATAGATTCACTGTTGAATTCTACAAGAAATTTAGAGAAGATCTAATGCCACTTTGATGAAACTCTTTAGTGAAACAGAAAAGGAAGCAATTCTTCCAAAATAATTTCTAGAAGCCAGTATCATACTGATACCAATACCAGAGAAGAACCAAACCAAAGAAGACAGCTACAGGCCAATCTCCCTAATGAACATAGACACAAAATCCTCAATAAGATACTGACAAACAGAATGCGGCAAATCATCAGGAAGATGTTAGAACATGACCAAGTAGGGGTGCAGGGAGGGTTCAACACACAAATCAATAAATGCAACGCAGCACATCAGCAAAGCCAAGGACAAAATCCATATGATCATTTCAGTAGATGCAGAAAAAAGCTTTGATGAAGTCCAACACCCACTCATGATAAGAACACTACCACAGAATTGGAATAGATGGCCTTTATCTCATCCATTTAAAGCTGTCTATGACAAGCTACCACGCAGCATCATACAAAATGTTCAAAAACTGAAAGATTTCAGTCAAAAACCAGGAACAAGGCATGGATGTCCACTACCACTGTCTTTTTCAATACCGTTCTGGACACATCGGCCAGAGCAATTAGACAAGAGGGAGAAATAAAAGGAATAAGAATAGGAAAATAAGAAGTTAAATCATCATTATTTGCAGCTGACATGATACTCTACATAGAAGGCCCCAAAATCTCCACCAAAAGACTTGTAGGTTTAATAACCAAATTTAGAAATGGAGCTGCATGCAAAATCAACACTCAAATATTCAATGCATTCTTGTACACAAACGCCAAACTCAGAGGAGAGAAGTTAGTGAAACCACACCCTTCATCATACCATCAAAAGTGAAATAGGAATCAGACTAACAAAGGCAGTGAAAGTGTATAAGTTGAAAATTACAGTGCTCTGAAAAAGGAGATAGAAGAGGATACGAGACAATGGAAGGTGTACCTTGCTTAGAGGTAGAAAGAACCAGCGTAATGAAAATGGCCATCTCCCCACATTGTCATATGAATTTAATGCAATCCCTTTCAGAATGCATAAGCATACCTCCCAGAACTAGAGAAAACATTCCTAAAATTCATTTAGAACCTGAAGAAACCTAGAATAGCAAAGTCAGTGTGGGTAATGAAGGCAAGGCTGGGAGCATTGCAACCCTGACTTGAAACTATACTACAGAGCTACTGGGATGGAAATATCATGATTCTGGCAAAGAAAAAGACTTGAGGACCAGAGTAGAAGAAACAACTCCAAACACACTCAGCCACCTTATGTTTGACAAAAGGGCCACTAGAAGAAAGATAGTCTCTTTAATAAATGGTGCTGGAAAAACAGGCATTCCACATGCCAGAGATTAAAACTAGACCCATGTCTATCACTAAACTAAAATCAAAATGCATCAAAGATACAAATATTGAAACAGAAATACTAAATCTGCTAGAAGAGAGAAGAGGCAGAACTCTTGAAGACAGAGGCATAGGTAAAGATTTCATGAACAAACCCCTAACTGTGTAGGGAACAATAGAAAGAATCAATAACTAGGATCTCATTCTATTAAGAAGCTTTTGCACAGCAAAAGAAATCACCAACAGAGTGAGAAGACAAGCCCAAGAGTGGGGAAAAATTTCAGCCAATTGTCCTTCAGACAAAGGCTCACGTCCTTTATATGTATATCTAAAACACCTAAAGAGTTGAGAAAATTAAGCCCCAGCATTTAAAAACATGATCCAAAAATGGATATATCAGATGAATACACGCTTCTCAGACGCAGAAATACAAATGGCAAATAAATACATGAAAAAATGTTCAACATCACAGTTATTCAAGATGCATGCTAAAACCATCACAGTGTACTCAAGATCTCATGCTACAACTGCTGAGATTCCGTCTCACTCCAGAAAGAATGGCTGTCAGCAAGATATCAACCAATAACAAATGCTGGCGGGGCTGTGAGTGTAGACTGGTGCAACCATCGTGGAAATCAGTGCGTAGATTTCTCAGGAGAGTAGGATTAGAGGACCCATTTGATCCACCTACTCCCTTTCTTGGTATCTTATGAAAGAATTAAAAACACCATACCGCAGTGACACGTGTGCACCCATATTTTTAGCAGCAGCAGCAGTAGCAGCACGGTGTAAATAGCTAAATTTTGGGAACAACCCAAATGTCTATCAGCCATGTAATGGATAAAGAAGATTTTTTGTGATGCAATTTTGTACTACTCTATCCTAAAGAAAGATAAACCTGAGACATTTGTCGGTAAATGAATGCAATTTGTGACCATATTTTTTTTATTGAAATAAATCGGAATGATGTGTAAACACCAGATTGTCTCCCTGATGTGAGATACTGAAAGAGTAATTAAGGACCAAAATGTACAATAAATATTGTGCAATGAGAAGAAATGAGTCAAAAAGAAAAAGGAAGTGGAGTGAGGGAAGGGTGAAAGGAAGAAAGGGTAAATGAAAACAATGGTAGAAAACAAATTACAAAGTGGAAACAAAGCTTTGTAAATAGGGAGAGGGAGAGTGATTGAAGGGGGAAAAGGGGACTGGGGAAAAAGAAGAACCAAAATATATCATGTATAGGTGCAATTTCCTGTGGCGAGTGTAATCATCATATATCTAAAATGCACCAGTAAGCTTAACTTTGGACCAAGTGAGATTCTGCATTGGAGGTAAGTGTTCCTGCTCCTAACTCCACGAGTGACAGGTCCTGATGACTGTGCCAGTGGCTGCAGGTGGGGTTCCTTGGCTGACTGCCCCCCAACACCTGTGCTCAGAGCTAAAGGCCTCGCAGGGTGTCCCTGTCCCCCATCCCCTCATGTGAGGTCTCTCCCACCTCCCCAGGACAAGGGAAATAAATGTTATCTAAGAGACTTTTGTTGATGTGTGTGACTAAATATACCATTCTACTTGAGACTTAAAACTTCTTAATAAATGTAATCCATGCCAAGAGTGAGAGAATGCATCTCATAATTATATTAGAGAATTCACACATTTTATCCAAAGGAATAAAAGAGTTGAAATGAAGCACACACACTTCTCAGCACACTCAGGGTGGCATCCTGGTCTGATCCATCATCGGCTGGGCCTGGTGTTCCGGGAGCTGTCCCTGACCTCTCTGCCCTCACACTCTGTCCCTTCAGTCTCCTCTCAGCACGGAAATCGCACTGATGTTGGGACCCGCTCTGTGCCATGCTGCTCTGCAGTTCAGCGCTCATCAGGTCCAGGACTCTTCACCTCCTCCAGTCTGTCTTGGTGCCACAGACACAGTGCTCATCTCCTGCCCTTTGTGCCCACTCTGGGAGCCCCAGCCTATGGCCTCCATCCCCACTGGTCACCTAGCTGGGCCCCCACACCTGTGCAGGTCATGGCTTCATGTTCTTCAGGGCTTTGTGCAAAGCCACCTCCTAGTAGGTGCCTAGTCTCATCCTGCTTGCCAGTCTGTGCTTCTACCCATTTGGTGACACCACCGGACTTACTGTGTGGTTACTTCGCTTAGTATTTGTCTCTTAATTCTCCATGGGGGCAAGAGTGCTGCCTATTTCATGAACTAGGTACTCCTGTCATCTAAAAGAGTGAGTGGAACATTTAAAATATTTGCTTGACAAATAAATGATCTTAAAACAAACACAGTCAATAAAAATGTAAATGTGGATATTTTTTTCTCCTGCATATGATGCTTTATTAGCAGTATTACTTAAAATAATTCTGCATCTCACATAAATTGTGCTGAAGATAAATACTTTCTTTATTTAATAATGCCAGGCCTGTGAATATTTTCAATGCAAATAAAAATGTCCTACAAAAAAGCCTATGCAGAACATTTTCTAGAAACTTCATTGAGGAAACAAAAATGAATCACAATTTATCTTCATATTGCAATTTTTTAATGTATTCTCATGCATAGTAATTTTGTTTTTAAATGCTCAAAGCTAGGGCTGGGGATAGAGCTCAGCCCTATCAGATTGATGGTACCACAGGCACAAGTGCCTGCCTGGTAAGTATAAGGTTGTGAGTTAGATGTCTGGTACCAAACAGAAAAAACAAAACAAACAAACAAACAAACAAATAAAAAAAGCAACACTTGAAGCTTAAACATTTTCTACGTTAGAATTATTTGTAATCACTCATGCTCATGCTGGAGATGACATGATATTATGTTTGCTCCCTTTGAAGAGGTTTCCCAGAGTTTACTAGGGAGATAGGATTCTTCTCTATCAAGCCTTGATTCTCCCACTGGTATGAAGCGGAGGTCCAAAGGACCTGGTTTTACCTATGCTGAAACAAGTATTCCGAGCTTTACCTTTCCAAACGTGTTGCTCACTTCATTATCATATGGGATCATTGCCCCTGCACCCTTTGGAAATTCAGGGGAATAAAAATTTGACAGTTCCACAGGCACAGGCCACTCTAAACCTTGTTCTCAGTCTCCGTGTTTGGTGGGGACAGAAGGGTCTGTACCCTCCATCCCCCTGCTTGGGCAACGCCTCCCTATGCAACTTACCTCCTGTCAGCTCCAGAGCAGGGAGTGTCTATGAGGGAGCTGGAAGAAGCCAAGGCACGTTCTCTACATGAGCCACACTCATGGAAAGACACTGAATGGACATCCCCGAGAATCCGTGGAGGTGGATGGATTTTCGCTGCAGGTCTGCTTCCAGCTTACTCCTTACTGTCCAGTTCTATGTGAGCTTGTGAAACTCACTTAATTTCAGCGACCTTCTGTTTCCACTGAAATTCTTCTAGCATTCAATGCCCAGAAAAAATGAAAAAAGGGTTTTAAAACTTAAAATTTATCCTTTGGAATGCTGCATCTTCTAAAATGAAACAGCTTTCTTTCCTTAGTACCTAATAATTACTGACAACATATTCAATGTGAGGAAAATGTCCAGGTGTGTGGCTGGTGCATCACTGTGCCAAATGAGGATCTCTTAGCTTATGTGATGGTTAAGACTAAATAAGATAAAATCAGCTTTAGAAAAGATCAAAGAAACCAAAATGTTGGAATAAGCAGAGTTGATGCTATAGGCATCTCGTCGTCACCTTAATGGTCTTAGCTAGTTACTGACAACACTGGTCCAAACTGCAACCATCAGTGCCTCCGTGGAGTCTCTGCACTTTTGCTTGGATCACACAATGGGATGTTTGCCAATGATTGTTGTGGTCATATACACTTAAGAAATTCAGCCTCACCACAAGCCCAAATAAAGAAGCAGTAAAAGTGCATCTCATTTAGCTGAAAATATAAGTATGAAGCAGCCTTGGTTTTAGGTAAACCTCTCAATGTCTTCGTATTACCTGTTGTTCCAGTTACCCCAACTCCTGTATTTAACAGCTCTGTAGAGTCAGGATCTAATAGTTCAGAGATTTTGTATCCTACAGGTGTCAGCCTCTCAGCAGAGCTTCCGGGATTCGCTTCCCTTTGTGGGCAGCCAAGGTCTGCCTTCTCTTTCTGCCGTCTGAATTGTTGTCTAGGTGTTTTCTGCTTCTTGGATCACTCCTCCTGTCTGAAATCTGCCTGGCTACTAAGAAAGTATTTAGCAGGGAGACTTCACGATTTTCATGATTAGATCTTACATTACAGAGATACAAACATCTATTTACAGGTGCAGGAGAGAAGGTTTGGTAATTTCACGTCCATATACCTCACCAGCAGGAAGAGCCTGGGGTCTCACGTCCCTTCAAGATGAGCTGTGTGGTCCTTGCAGGTCCAGCTCAGCTGGCACTCAGCAGGGAATAAATGTGGACTTTATCTGTGTGCTGCTTTTGGGATGCTTTGTCCCCAGTCACAATCAGTAGTATCACCAACTAGAAGCTGCCCTTAGAGACACGTCCTTCTGTCTTGGGAGTTGCCTATCGATTACTATCAAGGTTTGGCAGCAAAACACCCGACGGTGGGCTAGAGATGCATCCTGCGTCAGCTTGAGTGATGCAATAATTCACTCTGAGCCTGGCTTTGCCTTCTCCACTGGGGCTCAGCCTTCATCAGTGGAGTTCATAGGGATCAGGATCAAAATCCAATATTGTCACAGGTGGTGTTTAAAAATAACTTTTATCTGTAACTTTTCTTCACTTCTGGGACAGTTCATGCTGCACTGAATGTATTATAGTATTGAAATTGGTCTTAATGTGCTATAATTTATTATTTTTGTTACCACATTAATATGTTATTTTTAATGATGAGGAAGACCTGAGAACACCATATTACCTTACATGTAGAGTTGATGAAATGATGGAGGAAAAGCTCTGGTCACTCTCTTTAGAAGGCTGTGGGCAGGTGCAACATATAGGATGAAATTCAAACAATGAAAAAAAAAGGCTTAGAATATTCAAGCTGTGCAAGGTGGCATTTGCAAGTAATTTTGAATTACTCATCAGGGTCAGGAAGGAGGACTGCTTTGTCTCAGCAGTTTGATGCCAGCCAGAGCAACAGAGTAAGACCTTTCTGAATCAGTCAGACAGCAATCAATGAGTCAATCAGTCTATTGTAGGACATTCAGTATCAAAATTCACCCATTGGAAGTGGGGAGATTGGTAATCATTGTAAAGTGAGCGCATCCAGGTAGCTATCAGTGTTTGTTGAACAGACACTGAGCAGTATTGCAGAAGACCCTCATGCCATGCCTCAGCCACTCACACCTGCGACACCTCTGGGGGTTTGTCTAAATGCATTTCTCTAACTCACTGTTTCTCATGTGCTTTTGATGTATGTATTACTCTAGGAGTTGACATGTCCTTGTTCATTGTGCAAAGAGCACATTGGAAGTAGAAGAACAAAAGTCCTACTAGGTGTTCATGTATGGCATCCATGGCCAGCAAGACCCTGTGGGAAAGGGGAGGAAGGAGACGCAGGAGCCCCGGGTGGAGCAGAGATGTGCTGTGTGAGAGGCAGAGATTCAGCAAAAGGAAGGATTGAAAGGGCAAGTTGGCCCAGGCAGGAGGGGAAGGGGAAAGGGTCAGCACAGGGCCACAGGAAATTAAGAGGGAACAGAGCTGATGAACAGCTGAACAGTGCTAAAGGGATCTCATAAATGACACAGGTCTGTTTCTGCACACAAGACACTCATCCCTCCAGGCCATTCTGCTTTCTTCTGCTATTTGTTTTGTTTCAATGGAAAGATAAAATTGTTAGCAATCTGACAAAAGACAACCTCATGATTTGCATACTGAAGGGATTATTCTTTCCCTGCATTTTCTCTGGGAGAGGAAAACTGCTTTCCTCTATCTGCTTCAGTGCCAAAAAGCATAAGCTTGAAAATGTTTGCTTGTTGTTTTTATGTAACTTCCGAAAAGCTTGTCTGACATTAGCTGAGCCTCCTCTGGATAGAGGAAGTGGACACTAGGTGAGTCAGTGCAGCTGCTAACTTGGCCTCTTTTAGGACCTTATTTATACACATGAGAGGGTGAAAGTTAAATAAGTGGGTGATGGAAGGCTCACCGCGGTCTCTGTTTAGTTCTGTCCACTTTTCCCACTTAGGAAAGAGCAGCTCTCACCCGAACTCCTTAGGAAAGAGAAATATGTGCCTTCCTGCTTAGTGTGCCAGTGGGCAGGCTGGGAATAATGATGCTGAGCAGTTTAACCCGGGGAGTTAAGTTAGCTAATGAAACATCTTGGGTTATTCCTTCTACACTCAGCTATATCACTTCATTAATTTTGTAGGATTTAGCAATGTTTAATGGGAAGTTTTCAATCAATTGATCGACCAATCAATCAGCCAATAATTATTTATTAATTTCCAGGCTTGTATTAGCCTGTGATAAATAAAGGTATCATAAGACTCCACAGTGTAATTTCACAGGTAAGAAAGTAATATACAATGTAATTCAGAACATAGAACCCAAAAGAACCGTCTTCATAACACATCATCTTCACATCCTACCACTGCAACTCTTCCTGAATAAAACCTTTACATTAAGAACATTTGAGGACATTTTGTTTATTGAATATCATCGGGGACCTGGCCAAGATCCCCACCTGCCTGCATGAGAGCATGGCGAAAGGATAAAATAAGAGCAGAATTTAGTAATGTGCGAAGGGGGCTGGGTGGTGGGTGCCTCAGGCCGGGCAGAGACCAGGACACTCCAGGCCAGCTGTTTCCCACCAGTCAGGTCAAGTGGGCAACAATGAGGCTGAAACTGCCTGGACGCTGAAACTGCAGAAGTCATAAGGAGAACCCAGCTCACCCTCCACTGGGAAGGCAAAGGAATGGGGTGTCACAATTACACCTTAGGAAACTGTGGCAAAGCTGCAGGTTGGGAAGAAGATTGTTTAAATCCTAACAAAAATGCCTCGGGAGGTCAGGTTTACATAATATGCTCCCTCCCCAAACAAAACCCAAAATCCAGGTGTGCAGAATTGGAGTTGTGGGGTAGCTCTGTGGGCGTTCGGATGAGACCCCGTTAGGGGTTTCCATGATGAGATACAGTGTGTATAGCATTGCTGGTTTTCTAACTGTTTCAGAGGAAGAGGGCAGCACAGAGCCAGTGGCAACCTCAGTCATGGAGAGCAGTTTCTGAGATCTGTTTATATTACATGGTGTGAAATTTCCTTTCAAAGAAACTTGTCTCTAAGAAAAGAGTCATTGTCTGTTTACCATCTCTTCCCTTTAAGGCTTCTCAGATTCATGTCAGATTCTGGTTTTTGTATTGGGACTTTGAATTTGAAGATTATACGCCATTACTAAGTTGGATTTATAACAGGAATGCAGGGATGGTTCAACATACACAAATCAGTAAATGTAATACACCACATCAACAGAGCCAAAGACAAGAATCACATGATCATCTCAATGGATGCATAAAAAACCAAAGTCTGACACTCCTGATAAAGTACTTTTACACTGTGGATGCATTATTATATTTTTATAGTTAGTGCCTTTTTGTAGCATTTGTGCTAGAATTAAAAGTGATTTATCCACACAAAAAGATGCAGACATAAAACTAGAAACTAAAATGCTGAATGTTAGCAGGGGAAACACTTCAAGCCATAGGCATGGGCAAAGACTTCCAGAAGAGGACTCCAAATAGCACAGAAAGTAATGATGAGAATTGACAAATCACATTACATAAATACAAAAGCTTCTCTGTAGCAAAAGGAACAGTCAAAGAGGGGGAGAAGAAAGTACAGAATGAGAGAAAAAGTTTGCTGGCTAGTCCTCTACTACAATGCCAATGGCTAGCATATATAAAACTCTAAAAAATTTAAAAAAACTGACTCAAGCAATAAATGGGCAAATGGACTGAATTGAGACTTCTCAGCAGTAGAAACAAAGGCCAAAAAGTATTGGAAAACATCTTCAGGTTCTAGGAGAGGTCTCACCATACTCCAGTGAAAATGGCTCTCATCAAAAATATAAAACATGCTGAGCTCTGGCAGGGGTGTAGAGAAGGGGAGTGGTGCACACTGTTGGGGGGAAGGAAGACCAGCACAGTCACTGTGAGAGGCAGTGTGTATATTATTATTATTTTTATTATTATTATTTTAAAGGTACTAAAATACAACATTATAAGATAGAGCAAAGCCAAATGAGACAGTGTAGTAAAATTGGTACATAACTTCACAGCAGCTTACTGGGATAACAGTAATAGGTACCATAGTATATCTCATTTTCTTCACAATAGTTGTTCTTTCAATCAGGTATAGCAAAATCAAAGGAAATACAGAACATCATAGAACTTATCAAAACAGAATTTTGAATAGAGCAATACCATTAATCAGAACAAAGCAAAACAGTGATAAAAATATTTGCCTTCAAAGAGATGGTAGAAGTAAATTCCCCTTATTTGCTATATTGCATATGGTCATCCTCCAAAGAGCTGCTCTGCTCTCTGGCTCCATTTGCTGAGGGGTGGGGATTGATGTTTGATTCTTAGCCTATGCACCCGTAAGCTCATAGCCACTTACCAGGAAGGCGAGCTGGCTGCTTGGTTTCCCAGTGCCCAAAGTTCCAAAATGGCGTGGATCTCAGGAGACACTGATCTTGCCCTGGGGTGGCTGTGGCTAGTGTAAGGATTCTTAAGCAAACAAACAAACAACTAAAAATACCATTTGATTCAGCTCTAAAGAACTAAAAACAACATACACGTGTGCATACTTATGTTTATAGTGGCAAAACTCACAGTAGCTTAGCTGTAGAAACAGCATAGATACCTATCAACAGTACAATGGAAAAATAAAATGTGATTATGTGTCTCTATACATGAATATTATTTAATCATAAAGAAAAGTCACATTGTGTCATTCATAGGAAAATGGATCAAATTTGAGAGGAAGATCTTAGGCAAAATAAACCAGACTTATCACTTAAGCCACATATCACAATTTCTCTTGCATGAGATATAAATAAATAAGTGACAGACGTCAGGGAATAAGAAGGTAGATTTTGGGAGACTGAGAAAGGGCTAAGAGTGAGTGTTTATAAAATGGAGGGGAATAATGTAATTGAAAATAATAAAGATATGACAGATGCATGCACCAGGTTCCCCAAAGCATCCTTCCTGTTGAGTATTGCTAACATGCAGTAATATTCATGTATATGGAGTAGCTGCAGTGAGATATTCCCAACCAAGTGTTTCCCAGTGGTGTAGCTCTTTGCATAACTGTTTTCTTTAAGTTTAAAGCAACAAAAGAAATTGATAAAGAAATATGTTAAAGCTCTCCACTTTAATTACAGAGATTCTTACCGAATAGATCTCCTAAGAAAGAAAACATTTTAAAGCAATTAATTAAAGAAAATGATCACTGTGAGGCAATGAGCGGGTGCCTGGCTCATGATGTTGGTGGCAAAGGCCCTGTGTGAGGCTGTTGAAGAAGAATCAGATGCGTTTTCAGGAGCAGATTCTGAATTCAGTAATCAAACTGCATCTGACAGTGATGTCTCTCCATGCCTGAAAAGAACACATTCTCAAGTGTCTTTGTTATCTGACAATAGCATCCTAAATAAGATTCATCACACAAGAAAGATGATTTAAAAAATGGTGATATCAATGTAGACTTTGGTCAACTAAACTTGATGATAAGAGTGCAGAAAACTCCATGAAATCAGTAAAGACTGGTTTGATGCTAAAGAGACTGTGACAGGAGTTGACCCCTCAGGAATAGAACAAAATCACCTAGATCATGACTGATGGAACCTGAAATTTACAATAGAAATGAAGAATTTCAACCCTTACAAAGAGATAAAGATTTTTTGACACATGTTGGTGGGCTCTGCCCTTTAGTATCTGAGGCTGATTTGAGATCTTATTTCCAGAAATACCAAGTTTCTGAAATCTCAATTTATGATTCTTCTACTAATTACAGATATGCCTCTCTTGCTTTTAAGAAAAACCATGATGCAATTATGGTTGTGGAAGAAATGGATGGCATGTATTTTCCATCAGTAAGTGTGTGGCTTGTTAGAACTCATGAAGAGTGTACTCTACACCTTTTCTAAAAAAAAGTTTGAATAAGTTGAAGAAAAGTACCAACTAAGAAATCAACCCAGCCTCCTCTGTTTCCACAGTGCCCAGAACTAGGCTGAGGCAGGTGGTAGCGGAGTAAGACAGTAAGCTTGCACCTTTGGACCAGGATGTCAGGAAGAATTGTAAACAGACTGAATCTGCTCAGTTATTACCAAAACTACCCATTCGGTTCATAGCTCCAAATGCACTGAATCTGCGTACCTTTACCGAGCTTGTAAAGTGACTGGCTGCACTATAACCAGAAGTTGGTGGGAACCATATTATAGGTGCTCTTCCAGAAGTAAGAATGAATCAGAAAGGTTTTCCCCATGGCTTATCTGTTAGTACTATTGTGCACATGACCTCATTTCTTCTGAAGATTTCTGCTTCCCATTAGGAGTAAACAAAGCACAGAGCGTTTCCTTGGAAAGCATAAGTCCCCGTCTCCAGAAAATATTCTAGGGCACATAAAAAAAGTTGTGGTAAAGCAAGATTGATATAATTAAGTAGATTGTGTATGTGAGTTTAGCTGTTAAATAGTCTATAGTTATTCCAAAATCTTGCAACACACGTATAATATTAAGATCTCTATATGAAGTACAATTTCATAGGTTTATAAGCTTTATGTTGAATTTGTGTGAGGTCTTCAAGCTGCATATTTGGAATCAGAAAAAAATTTTCATGTCTGTTTAAAAAACCCCTTTTTAAGTAAATTTAAAAATGTTCCTCTATCATTCTCATTGTTTTGATTGGTTGGGTTTTATTCTATCTTGTTTGATTTACTTGCATCTGATGGCATGGGCAGTTATTTTGAAGATGACAAGATATATTATAGTAGCCATTTTGGGTTACTATTATCTTAATTTTGAAGTCCTGAATTGCATTCACTGTTATGTTTTATTTGGTTTTATTCTGTTTCTGTTTTGTTTGATTTTACTATATCTGAAGGCCTGGGCAGCTATTTTACAGACAACAAGCAGTAACCATTGTTGATTTCCTATTACATTGTTTTGAAATCCTGTGTCAATTACACTGTCTTGTTTTGATTGGATTTATTCTGTTTTATTTTGCTTGGTTTTATTCTCTAAAATAAAATAAACAATATGTTGGCCAGGGTCAGGGATATAGCTCAGTGGCACAGTGCCTGCCTGGCAAGTACAAGTTCTGAATTTGATTCCCGATTTTAAAAAGTATGTATATATATATATATATGCATGCCAGGAGGTTTATTGTTATTGTTTCAGAGTTGATTAAATGATTTCCACACATAAAAAATTAAATGAAATAATCATACAGAAAGTGTTCATATGAGGTAAAATTTTCCAGGTGTTTGTGGAGCAGCTGCAGAGTGGAACTGAGACGGAGCAGGTAAAGCTGCACGCAGGTGTTGGACTCACAAGCCTGGGTCTTCAATCCAGACTGTACCCAGAATGCACTGGATGGTGGTGATGGTGATTCTGATGATAGTGTTGATGATGTTGGATGATGCTATTGAGAACTGAGATCCAGCTCAGAGCTCCACAGATATTAACACCTTCACTGCTCACATAGCAGGAGAAATTGAAACCTAGGGTTGGGTGATGCCCATGGCCTTGAGCAGTGGAGCTGGCTTGAGACCCAGATCAGCTGTGTTCTCAAGTGCAGAAGGCAGCTTTCTGTTAGAGCTGCTGATGCTAACACACCTGTGAGGGCAGAAAATGCCTCACGCAAAGGGGCAGGAACAGGGACATCAACTTCAGCTGTTCAAAGGCACCAGTTATGTGTGTGTATGTGTGTGTGTGTGCACGTGTGCACTTAGCTGCCAATGATGCTCACTGTTTTAAAGAAAAAAAAACCAAGAGCAGTGTTCAAAGACACACAAGTCACAGGCAGGATGATGTGAACAGTGTCCTACAGCGCCACCTTCTGCTGCCCTCCAGACACTCTGGGAACTCCCAGCAGAAGATGGCGCTCATTTGTAGATCCTCATCCTGGTGGAGACAGATCAGCATGCCAAAAGGTAAGTTCGAAAGTCTCAGTCTGCAGTGCCTGAGCTGTAAACTATTTAAGACTCCAGAGATCTCCAGGGAGCTCTGACTGGAGAACCCATGGAATGCTAAGAGGCCAGATGGCAGAGACAGAGCTCCTTGCCACAAGGGACAATAGTGACAGATTCATCTTTCTTGAGAAGCCACTCTCATGGGGTTAACTCTGGGCAAGACATAAACGGTGGCACAGAGAGGTTGAGTCACATGCACACAGGAGCACAGCCTGGAAATGAAAAAGCCAAGATGTAAACTCAGATGGGTTTCCTTCAAAGCATTTGACTTTAATGCATTTAAACTGCCTCTGAAAAGGGAGGATGGACTACAAATAATTAAATACAAATTAAATATTAATTGAAGACTTATGTATTCAGAACCTTGAATGATGAGGTATTAGGTACAAGGATAGGAGATGAAGTATTTTTTTATTGTGAAGAGTATAAAACTGAAAGAAACAAAACAGAAGAGAGACAATCAAAATACAATAATGAACATGATGCAAGGCTTCAAAACAAAATAAAAGCAAACCAACAGTGGCTACCATGATGCATCTTGCTATCTTCAAAGTAATTGTCCATACTAGTATACACAATAAAATCAAACAAAACAACAGAATCAAACCAATTAAAACAAAACAATGAAAGCAATACAGGACTTTAAAAGAAGACAGTAGGAATACAACAATGCATACCATAATGCATCTCATTATCTTCAAAGTAGCTACTTATACCATCAGACATAATAAAATGAAGGAAAATCAAATAGAATAAAATCAATCAAAAGAAAACAAGTAAAACATTATAGAGCTTTGAAATAAGATAATAGGAAATCAATAATGACTACTATAATACATCTTGTTATTTTTGAAATAGCTGTCTCTGCCATCAAATATGATAAAATCAGACAAAACAAAACAGAATAAAACCAAGCTAAACAGCACAAAGCAATACAGGGTTTCAAAACAGGATGTAATTAACAATGGCCACTGCCTTCCCCCTCCAGACATCTCCTTCCCTTTCACCTTCACAACATTTATTGTGCGTTTTGGATCCCAATAATTCCTTTAGTTTTTTTTTTTTACTAGGGAGACAACACAATGTTCACCCATGTGATTCTGAACTGTTTTACCCATGAGCATAATCTCAAGTTGCATCCATTTACCTAGAACAGCCTCGAGGTTATTTTTCTCTATAGCTGAGTAGCTGTCCATTGCATAGAAATGCCATTTCTTTCTTATCCATTCTTCAGTCGATGGTCAAGCTACCCCTACTTTTTTTTTCTGATTTCTTGTCACATAGAGCATTGTTTTATCTCTTTTGACTTTTAGTCTATGAATTTCCTTTTGAGTTAAATGTGTTTCTTGAATAAAGCATATTGATGGATCTTATCTCCTGATCCTGTGTTTCTTTTTATTGGTGAATTAAAGCCATCTACATTAATGGTTATGGCCAATATGCACTGCATTGTCTCCGCCATGCTGATTTTCCTGCCATTGGCTGATTACTTTTCCCCTCATTCAATTGTCTGCTCTGTTTAGTGATCCCCCCTGCCACTGTTGCTGGAACCATATTCTTTTTTTTTTTAAATCTCTTTCTACAATGTCCTTCAGTATTCTTTGTAGGGTTGGTTTGGTGGTCATGAATTCCTTTAGTTGTTCTTTGTCATGGAGATATATTGTTTCTCCATTAATTTTGAAAAAAGTTTTGCAGGGTACATCAATCTGGGTTGGAAGTTGTTTTCTTTCAGGACTTGAAATACTTCACTCCAAGCTCTTCTTGACTTGATGATTTGTGTTGTGAAGTCTGTCATGAATCTGATGGGTTTTCCTTTATAGGTGAGCTGTTTTTTTTCTATAACAGCTTTTAATATTCTG
>PVLA01016372.1:0-20944 GCA_004027455.1 Hydrochoerus hydrochaeris
AACAGGAAGTGAGCAAATCTGCTCCGCCATGAGCTACTGCTGCTATTAGGTTTCTGCCTTGGACCTAGCTCACCACAGCCTGAACATGAGAGAAATAAACTATTCCCAATATAAGTTGCAGGTGTAGGGTATCTATCAATAGCAAAGCTAATCAATACAAACAGTGATGTGATAAGATATTGGAAGGGTGCAGATACATGAGACAACATGGGCTTATATCACCATAGAAAGTAAGTAGGAATATGAGACAAAAATCATATATTGAACAGAAAATTTTAAGATGGTTTCATAAGCATATTGTTAAAACTTTTGATTACATTAACCTAGAAAATATAAGAATTTGGCATAAAGATGTATAGTACAGAGACTTTGGATCTTCCATACAGTACAAAAGTTTCTTTACAGGTCTGCAGAGCTTCCCTCACTGTCACACTGATGGTGCCAATTTTTTTCAGTTTTAAAATGGGTAACATTTCTGTGTAGACTGATTTAAACAAAATAAAGGTTTGTCAAAAACAAACCCCATTGTATCATAGAAGATGTGGGTCTTCTGAGCATTAGGTACCAAAATGGAATCATGCATGAAAGAGCCCTACTGGGCAAACTCTTATGAACAATAACTAGTAGAAGCAGAAGTAAGGAGGAAATAACTACAGACAGTAATGTGGATCTGAGATGTGTGAAGAGAGAAAATGCAGGATTGTGTAGTTATATCCTCTGACCACAGAGCAGAAGGTAGCCCAAGACCAGTGGCAACCCATCGGAGTTGAGCACTGTGGAGACATGTAGGAGCTTCATGCATCCAGTCAGACCTGTCACAGCCTGGGAAGAGCACTGGTGACATGAATTTTGCTGAGTCCAAAGGAACAGCTGGAAGAGGTGACCAGCCAGTTACTTGCCTGAGACCAGGTGCCACCGAAGCCATTTTAGATTTACTATGATCCGGTTTTGAAGTCATGTATTCCATTCATTATTTTATTTTTATTGCTTCTATTCTGATTCTGTCTTGATTCATTCTACTGTCTCATAGTATAGGCAGCTATTTTGAAGACAATAATGGGCATTATGGCAATCACTGCTTTTTTTCGTATTATCATGAAGTGAAATCCTGAGGCACTTTCATTGTCTTGTTTTGATTGGTGTTATTCTGATCTTTTTTTACCTAATTCTATTCTGAAATAAAATTAAGAAAATAAGAGCAACAGAAAAGTTTAGTTTCCTTCTGAATCTCATTTTAAAAATTTCAGATTCCCTGGGTCATAAAGATCTTTGTCATAGAAAAAAATGTATGATTCTTCATGATGGTATTTTTCAACACAAAATATTGATTGAAAATAAAGAGCATGGGTATGTATATTTTAAATAATACATCTATACCTATATTTTTAATCTTAATTCTACCAAATAGTGTAAAATATTATGTTATGCTATGGTACAATAATAAATTATTTTATGTTACTCTCCTGGTAACCATGACTAATAATAAAAAATATTTAAATTTAAAATTTTATTTGTCTATTTTGCCAGGTTTTGCTTTGTTGTTGTTGGTGGTGGGGGTTTTTGTTATTGTTGTTGCTGTCTTTTTGTTTTGTTTTGTTTTCTTGTACCAGGGACTGAACACACAATCTCATGCTTACTAGGCAAGTTCTTGAGTTCCTAGGTTAAATTCCCCAATTAAATTTTATTTTTCTATAATTTAAAATCAGTCGTTACTTCTATTTGTGGCATTATGTCTACCATCAGCATTTCCTGGAGTTCTAAGTGCCTTTAAACTTACAAGAGATGGTGATGCTGCTAAAAACACCACTAGAACTTTGCTAATTTGCATGGTTCCTGAAAAGATGGCTGCCACCACAAACATAACTGTGCGTAGCTAATCCAGAAACACATTGAACCGTGTCTTCAGAATCCTGGAAGGTGACTCAATGTTATTAGGTAAAGGAACTTTGGCTAGGGTCAACACTTGGCTTTCTGTTGGCTCCAGAGGTCAGGA
Source organism: Hydrochoerus hydrochaeris (assembly GCA_004027455.1). NCBI lineage: Eukaryota > Metazoa > Chordata > Mammalia > Rodentia > Hydrochaeridae > Hydrochoerus > Hydrochoerus hydrochaeris. Next base: position 1,994 of record PVLA01016372.1, read on the forward strand.
CAACATCGGCAACTCAAGACTTCACTGGGATCCTGCAATCTGATGGAAACAGCAAAGCACTATAGTTTCAGGGAAATTTAATCCATGCTGGCTGCAGGGCAGGAACACCATCATGAAGGGCACATCAGAGCAGGGATGCTTCGGAGCAGCTCTGCTGCCTTTGTGCTGAGGTGAGAAGTAGAGGCATCACCTCAGGGTAGGTGGTGCCTGCACCAGGCTGCACCAGGAAGGCAAGTTTATGGCCCTTTGGACTCTGTTTCCACCCATCCCCTACAGCTGCTGCTTACTCTACTAATATTTTATTCAAAAGATGCTTTTTCTAATCCCAGTATACTGTCAGTCACCTTGGAACACTCCTGTCGTCCTAGTAAACAATCCCAATGGCGATTATCAGACAGTGCAAAATAACATGGCCATCACCTTTCATATGCAGTTCCCAATCCATCCACCCTTACTCAATTGCCAAAAGGGATTAAAAACTCTCCCACTAGTTTCTGGGGTCAGCTGTAGCAATAGATTTGGCATATTCTTTTCAGGACAGCCAGTTTCTCTGTCCTGCGCAGCTCAGTCTCATTTCCTGCTTGCTCTCTTGGTCCTCTGGAAAAAGAATGAGCCTTACTGACTGCTAAAATAGACCTCTCCTGCCTGCAAAGCCAGTTCAAGATCTCCTACCTGACAATGCCACCAGAATTGCTCTCTGTGTGCATTGCCTCGGGTGTCAACCAGGCACAGCCTGCTGGTACACCTGACTGGAACTAAAGAATGCTTTCTTTTGTTGTAACTTAGCTCCTATCTGCAAACCATTCTTACAAAGACCCCAGTTCTGGACTCAAAGTTTAACTGACATGTTCTCAACCTCCTAGAAGTTCAACAACTTGTTTACATTTTGGGGAAAAACCCTCACAGAAAACTCAACAGTTCATCCTTGTACTTCTAATACATAACATGCTAGCTGCCTCCTGGGAGGTACAAAGGCTCTGCTGCAGAAGGCTGGGAAAATGAGCTTCATAAATGCTGGAAAAAGACAGAAATCTACAAGCACAGGCAAAAGGCCCTCTCTAAAGCCCTAACTTTGGGAATTCCAGATATAACTGCAATTCAACATGTTTCATAATTAATAAAAACAGGTGTCTTCAAAGATGTTTCTTCAAACTATCAGCCCCAGGGTGTGCCCAGTGGCCTACCTGTGCAAACACTTGGATTCAGTTATTAAAGACCATGCACTTTACCTCTGCACTCTAAGCAGTCACTGTCCTTCTATATAAAAAAACAATTGAGAAGTTACACTTAGGCCTAAACTTAGCTGTCCAGGTACCACATAAACTATAGATCCAACAGCAAGGTCACCTAGTACCAAGGATTCTGCAATCCTACCATGTACCTGCTCACCAAGCTGGACCCACCAGATCATCAATGCCTGGTACTACCTAATAAATTGCTCTCAAGGTGAACAGACTTAAAAATGAATCCCCTGCCAAATACACCTGTTTGCAGCTGAAAATAGCTCTGTTAATAATGGAGTCCACCTGGCTAACTATGCTGTGGTCAACTTAACCAAAGCTGTTTTGAACAAAGCTCTCCTACCGGATGGTCTGCAGAGCAAACGAAAAAACCCAAAAGGTCTACTGCTTCTTGCTACTGTCTGAAATCCACCAAAACAATAAAGCCCCCTGAGGCACAAGGGGAAAGGCTGTGATATCGCATTCCTGGCCTGCTCCACAGTCTGCCAATGGCACCAAACCTGTGCATAAAATAATCCAAGTAAAAGTCCTAAGTCCCATCTGAGAATCTGATTCACTTAAATACCACCCTTTAAAAACACTAAAATAAAGCCTAAAAACACCAAAATAAAAACACTAAAATAAAGGGCTACAAATATTTACTGGTGTTTACAGGCACCTACTCAGGCTGGCCCAAGAAACTCTCTACCCACACTCAAAAAACAACAGAACTATAAAATCCTGCTGGAATAACTGGCCTACATTTATAAACATACAATATATATACCACAGAGCTGTAAAAAAAAGTTTAAAAAAGTCAAAACAAAACTGTAGGAACAGCTTGCAACCAGCTCCATAAAATTTAACTGAAATACTAGGTATACTTGTAGACTCACCATAACACACATATAACAGAGGTGCATATTAACTACCTCTAAAGGTCTTAAAGTTTCAAAAAATCAGGCATAAATCCACCATTCCAAAGTTAAAAGAGCCCATTCAGATCATAGCTGGAAAGTTTACCTGAACCAAACAGCTCCTCTGAAGCTCACTCTAAAAAGACAATGCATTCAGAGCCCTGCTCTGGTCACTCCAGACACTGACCAGTCCATGCATGGCTGAAGAGTAAGGACATCATTCAAGGGATTTCTCCATGCCTCAATGCACTACTCCCCTGAACTTCTATGACCTTTCAGACTGAAAACCCCAGCCCTTGCTTCAGTTTACATGAGTACTTAATACTGTGTCATCCCTGCTCTCTTGCTAGGCGTGGTTTTTCCTTAGTGGTATGGATGGTTGCACCAAGAAAATACAAAACAACAGCTAACAACCTTTCTCCTTATTCTACTATTAACCAAACACTTAATTAAGATTTAATATGCATCCAATGCATGTTGAACACTCTCCTAGATCAGATTAAACCACTCACATCCTTGCCAGACTAATAATAAATCATACACATTAAGGGGAAAACATGTCTCTTCCTAAAACTGACTTAGGGAAAAAATTCTTTAATAAGGAATACAAATCTCAAAATCTTGGTGAAAACATTACAATATTGGAGACTTTGGCTAGGGCTTATTCTAGGACCATTAATAGTCCTAATGTTACTTCTTCTAGTTGGGCCTTATCTCAGAAAATCACATGTAACACGCCCAGAAAGACTTACCAGGAAAGTAAAAGAGGGAGGAAATGTAGCCCAAATTGTCCCCCACCAGTCAGTAGGCTTTGGTTTCTGTTAGGTGCCCCAGTAAACCCCAGCTGACTTCAGTTCCTGTTACAACTCCTGTTACTATTGTTTCTTAGAAATGCTGGGTCACTGTGGTGCATAGCTCATCAATGTGATGCATATTGTAAGAACCAATCAAAGACAGCCAAATACTCTGCTTCTTGTTGCAAAACCCATAAAAACATCCCTCCCCAATCCTTAGGGCCTGACACTTTTATAAGGATGGATTCCTTCTTGGTGCCCACTGACATAAATAAATCTGTCTCCAAATCCCGGGTGACATTTAGGTGTTTCTGCTTGCTGTAGCAGTGTTACATTGTGTTGACTAGAAGAGAACACACACACACACGCACACACACACAAACACAGACATATTGTTTCTCTCTATCTGAGGCCTTGAGATAAACAAATAAATATAAATAAAGTTATATATATATATATATATATATATATATATATACAGACTGTATTTTGGAAAAATTGTGTTTTAAAACATGAAGCATAGTCCATTCTAAAGGAATTTGATGTCCTTTGTGTTGAAAAGGACTTCTACATTTCAGGAAAGAAACTCTGTCTAGTTGAGAGACATGCTGTACACCCAGAACAGACAGAAGTTTATTTGATCCACAGGGAAAAAATCCCTTCAGAGATTAAGAAAATTAGTGTTTGCAAAACAAATACATCCTATGCACGATCCATATTTATAACATGGGTTTAAAATTGAAATCAGACTGCTCCACACCAATTTCAGTAAGAAATGAAGCCTTATTGCTCAATCTTCACCTACTACATAGTTAATTATTTAATCAAAATAACTTGTTAGATTCCAGATTTTAGTTCCTTATTTTGATTTATTAGAATTATATAGAAGAAATGTGAAACATATTTTAACGGATGAAGTTTTATGTTTATCACAGGGTGTGGCAGTTTGTGCACATTTTGTAATTTAGATGTGTTCCAATATTCAGTTATGACTTCCCATCTCCCCTGAAAGGCCTAGGGAAGATAGAGAGCAGTGGAGCAGCCAGAGCACTGTAACATTTCCTCCACTGACATGTGTGGAAAAGTGATATTGCTTGAGTTGGTCAAATGATAGAAATCCTCAATATACAGTGAGTTTCTAAGATTACAATTATTTAATATATCTTGATTTAAAGAAGCAACACTCTCTACACAGAGGATTTAGCTCAGTGGCATACACCTGCCTTGCAAGCGCCAGGTGGTGAGTTCAACCCGGGTAGAAAAAAAAACAAAAAGCAACACTCAGTTATTTCAAGTACCTAAAGTAACCATCAAACAATGAAATAAAGCATTTAAACCATCAACAGTTTCTCTTTCCCATTAAGTGGACCAAACATCAAGGTTAATATGAGTCTGCCACCAAATTGGTTTCCTATTTATTATCTCGTAGAGAGACAATCTGCAGGGAGCATAAAAAGTAGGAATAAAATCTAGTTAATGGTTTTTCCAGAGAGTTCTAGTGCTGCTCTCATATTCAGTAATTTAAAGCACAAGAATTATAATATTCTTTGAGGATATTCTTTGAGGATAGTCACAGCCCTTTACTATATACCAATGATGACACTTCCAACTTTTCATTTTCGATCTTCATAAATTTTGTTCTAAACACAATGTGTAACCGTTATCACTTATTTAATGATACATGGAATGTTAATAACCACCTAGATTTTCTTCTTTCTAATGCAATTTCACCATTGACTACTTTGTTGTAGGAGTTTTGTTATTGACAATTAAATATTTTATGGGATAGAGTGTGATATTTTGGTTTGCTTATAATTTATGTATTTATTAATTTGGGATATGAAGAATTACCATAATCTCAAGTATTATTTCTTTTTAATAACTTGTATTTGTTATTTCTTTGTTAAAAGGACATGTAAAATTCTCTCTTCTAGATTTTTAAATATGCAAAACGATGTTCTTATTATCACTCTTTAGATGAACAGAAAACCAGTCCTGTCTGAACATGAGCTCTCATTTCAGTCATTCCCTACTCTCCTTCACCCAGCTTCTGGGAACACTATTCTGTTCTCTCACTCTATGACTTCAAATTTTATACTTTCCTGAGTGAAGTGAGATGAAATCACACTACCTACATTATTTCACATTACATTGCAGTCTCTAGATTCGTTATACCTCTCGGGAAGTTTACGGCAAATAACCAAATGCTGTCTTTTTGTGGGTGAATAATATTCCATTGTGTTTCACTATTAATGACTGTAGTCATTCATGGTTCATGGGACAATTTGTTTGATTCCTTATACTGGATATTGTGAATGGTCCTGCAACAAACAGTGGAGTGCATGTATACCTTAGTATTTTGATTTCATTTTCCTTGGGTATATGCCTAGGAAAACGATTGCTAGGTTAATTGCTACTAAGTTTTGAAGCTCTTTAACCTTTGAGTATAATGTAGTTTATAATATTTGTATGAAAACTTCTTTACTGTTACCAAAGCTATTAGAGCATACATTCAAATGGATGATACATATTTTCTACTTAATTTATTCATGTGGAAATTTACATTAATTTGCCAACAAGAAATTGTGTTCAACAACATTCTTCTTCCATTTTTTCGCTTTGGCCCAGCTGACCTCAAATTTGCACTGATCCTCCTGCCTCAGCCTCCCACATGCTAGGATCACAGGCTCGCACCATCATGCTCAGCAAACAATCCATTCTGGGTTCTGGTGTTTCTCGGATTTTAAAGTACTGTATTTGCCTTGATATAGAACAGGATTCAATTGTGCTAGTGGAAAGATATTAATTTAAATTAAACATTTCTTTCCTATGTGTCATACCAAACAAATCTTAAATACACCTGAAATTATTTGGAATATATTTCTGCTTTATAAAATGCTTAACATTTGCTGTAATATTGGAGGGGCTTTTGCTTGTGTTTATTTGTTTTTGAGACAGAGTCCTCCTGTGTAGTTCAGGCTGACTTTGAACTCACATGTAGCCAAGGCTGACCTAGAACTCATGGCAATCCTCCTGCTTCAGCCTCCCGAGTAACAGGATGACACTGATGTGCCACTGTGTCCAGAAGTGCTGGAGTTTTAGCTTTTCTTATTTAATGAAATATCTCAAAAATCTTTTGATGGATTGTTTAGTCTGTGAAAATATTTAAACTTCAATTTTAATTTGAAATGCTTGTAGTATGTGTTGTGCAATTTTAAAACTCAGTTTTGGCTTTGATTTCTGGTAATAAAAAAACACTCTTAAACACCTTGTAATTCACCGAATGTTCAACATGATACTAGTATTTTTTGATTTGATAAGATAAATCTTGGTAGACACCATGGATTCAATCACCAGGTAGAGTCAGCCCTGTGAGAGGTGTAGAAATATCCACTTGGCCCACTGACCTCTGTGGGAGGAGGAAGGGGAATAGGTTTTAACCGAGAGAAAGGGTAGAACTGTCTACAAAGTGTCACAACCAGACTGTCTTCCTCAGGTCACCTGGAGAAAGGCTCGGCCATTGTTTGAGAACACGTAGGGAGCCGGAGTGATGTGTTTCGTTCTACACTGGAGTCTTGTGCCTCTGTTACACTATAAGAAGTATTGGAAAATCCACACTGGCTGAGTTCCCTGCCCTGTTTCAGGATCTCTGGGTCCCATCCTTGAGCACATCACACTAGACAGGCTCAAACCCATATTGAGTCCCTTCTCTTGATGCACAGCCTTTTCATCCCTTCACACTATAGGACGCCCAGTATAGAAAAGTCTAAGTATTTATATTTTAAAAAGATGTTCCCAAGTATTTTGTAGCCAACTAAGATGATGATGGTTATTATATATACTATGCTTATAGTCATACTGAAATGCCTCTGGACCACTCAAGATCTTTCATACTCAAATAGGAGTATGGTGGGTTTTTATGAAAAGGAGAAGATAGTACAGATATTAGGTGTATAAAAAAGATACTTTGACTTTGATTTTATTCCCCTGATATGTGCAATAATTTCCAAAAAGGAACCTCAATTATCATGTCCAAGGTTATCATTTGAAGAATAACTATCATTTTTAAAGCTTACATAAAAGAATTCAACTAAATGTATGTAACTCAGAGACTGTTTGAATGTAGGAACAAAATAGGAATGAGAAAAATCACAATGACTTCCAGGGTTCTAGTTTCAGCCAGCAGTTAAAACTGTTTAGTTTATATAAACAAACATACTAAGGGGAACATCAGTGTTAAAAGATAACAATCTTGGGACTGAACATGTTGAACTTTAGGTGCTTGCGACAAAGAAGTGGGCACTTGCAAGCTCTAGTAGGATTTAAGCTCTATATTTTTGTAAAGATATTTGAGGGAACTTATGGCTTGGGAATATCTTACAGGCTAGGTTGTTATATAAGTAGAAAGGGTCAGACAACCATGGGTACAGGGAGGGAGATTTGAAATTTAGAACACAGATCATGCTAAGTAGGAGTGGAAGCAAGTAGACAAGAAAAATAGCAAGAAATTGAAAAGGCAAAGTGACATAACAAAGGGTCACAAGTCAGAGAAAGAGAAAAATGTGAGAAGTTAGGAAGCAGAACCACTGAGAACAGAGAACAAAGACCTGTTCCAGGAATAGTACTGCATAAAAGAAATCAGCAAAAAAGGAGGGTAACAGAGCAAACAAGATAGAGATGTCTTTGTCACATCATTTGGACTTAGATAACAAAATGGTGTAGGTACCTTGCCAACAATAGAAATGCATTGCTCATAGTTCAACAGGAAGAGCAAAAGCAAAAGAAAGATTCACAAAGAAGTTCAAAGTTCAAACATAGCACAACTGCCAAAATTTCTCCCTAGGGCCTGCAAAGGTTGTGTCAATAGTGCCTCTCTCTCTTCCTAAGGACCCTCTTACTTTCCTTCTTCCTTTTGCTCTTTAGCCTGGTAAAGTCCAGGTGGACAGTAAGGCATGAAAAGCCCTCCTCCCGGGCATGTGCCACGTGTAGGGTGAGGGCCTGCAGCGTGGGGAAGACCCTGCAGCAGCCCACGCACCTGAAGCCCCTCTTCAGGCCCTGCAGCCATGGAGGTGTTTCAGCGCGGGGACAGGTGCCCTGCGCCAGGGGCTTTGATGCACTCTCAGCCTCATTCGGTTCCTTTGGGAAGTCACTGTCCCCCTCAACCTCGCTGTCGGTTAGGAGGGGCCCTGTGTCTTCGGGGAGGGTGACTTTTGGAGGAATCCCCTCAGGAAAGGTGAGTTTGGCCATGCTTATCCTCTTTGGAGTAGTCTCCAGTCCCCCTTCTGCATCCCCGAAGATGGCCACACCCCTCCTGGTTAGGACCCGCATGTAGTAAACTTTCATGACTCTTCTCCCTTCAGTAGACGCTGAGGTCGTCAAGGGGTTACTGATGAAGGTGGAAGGTAAAGGGGGACCTGAAATGTGGGAGCAACTCTGACACTCCGTCGAATCCTGACGCAGAGGCCTCTTGCGGGATGGAAAACATGGAAAATATTGAGGCAATTCATTGGTTTCTAGAAAAGAAAATGTTAAAGACATATGAGATACGATGGCCCTCAGACCATCCCTGTTTGTGGGCATGTGAGATGGGAGAGCATGTATGTGTGACGTTTCAGAATTCTGTGTCTGGTGTGTGTTACACAAGATGAAAAATGACTTCGTGGCGCTTCCTGAAAATATATGCATAATTTATATTATAAATTCTGTAACTATACACATTTATGCACATATATATTATACACATAATGCATCTATTTCACACACCTATTTTCTTGTACACATCTGGTAAACGTTTCTATACTGCTAAAGGTAGACAGTGACGGGCATTTGTGTGTGTGTGTGTGTGTGTGTGCGCGTGTGAGAAGGTGTTATGTTGTGTTACACGGTACATGATGTGATTTATAGCATGAGTTGTGAACGCTGTTTTATCATGTGACATTACCCCTGCACGTAGCGGGACGCACTTATGACCCCAGAACATGCAACCCCATGAAGCGCTGGTGATGTTGTTGAGGAAGTGATGTTTTGGTGAGAAAAATATTGAATAGGACACATAGGTTTAACTCTCTTAAGGTTAAGAGAGTTTAAACCTCAGAGAGGATGTGAAGCTGTTTATGGGATTAGTGTGTGATGTGGAGAATCTGAGAATGTGCGAAGGAATGAGTGTGAAGGGTGCACAGAGGTAATATTAACAGGGAAGGGGATGGGCAACAGGGAGAGAGAAAAGTATTTGTGAGAAAGGCAAAAAGAAGGAGCAATGGGCCCATAACATGGTATAAAGAATTGTGACATAGGTGACAGGTGAGTGTGTGAGGTTGAATTTATGCATCTCTGAAGGGAAGGAGGTGCTCATATCCCTACACAGCTCAGCATGGTCCATGCCTCACCCACTGCTGCCTCAGTGCTCACGTGGAAATGTGTGCTGAGAAGTTCTGTCCTGTGCTGGGAGCCTTGTTTCCTATTTGTCCCTCCTCAGAGGCCTCAGTCTTAGTCCCTCTGCCCTGAGGCCCTTTCCTGTTTCTGAGAAGGGGTCAGACAGCAGCTCAGAGCACCTCTGCATCTGCCTCACCATTCTCTGTCTCCTGCGAGAGAGTCACAGTCTCAAATTAAAGATTTGCTGGGACTGTCATGTTAGGGGAAATTAAATATTCAGGATGTTATTACACTACTCGGCCTGTTCCCAGCGAGAACCAAGCTCATCTCCCCATATTTAACCGATTAAGAGCAGCAGGATCTCTCACTAGAGATCTCAAATTAGACCAATTACTGTCTTGCATGCATGTGAGGCACACAAAGCAGTGAAGTGATCTGTGTTGCCCACTGTGTGTGTCCTGCATATGAGATTATTGCATGTTGATTAAAAGTAACTAGTGTTTCTGTTGGATTGAATTTGGGGTTACACGTGTATGAATGGGACCAGTAATCCTTGGAAAGGAATGGCATTGTGGGGTGTTTCTGTGTTAGTAGCACACATCTCTGTGTTGACTGAATGCCCTCTGATTGTGTGTGTTGGTGTGCATATGTGCTGGAGTATTGTTTGTTCTTTAGAAATGCAATGTAATTAGTGAAAATATTCAATGTGAGATAAGAACTATTAGTGTATGTGAAATGTAAGGAAGTAATCAAGGATCCTGAGTATACAAGATTAAAATATGAAAGAAAAAGAACACAGGAGTTTTGAAAAATGCAGGAGGATGAGAACATACATAATAAATAAAGGGTACTGGGGAGACTAAAAAGACTAAATGGATATTAATGTGTTTGAATTAAAATATGAAATGAAGGACTGAGTTCCAAATTGTTTGTTATGGAATTATAAAAAAATCTTAGTATTTAACCACCAAAAATCTTACTGTAGCAGAGGAGAATGTTGAAATCATCACCTTGCTCTATTCATAGAAAGCAACCCTAATGGCCAGGTCATGTATAATCATTAATAAATTATGTTTCAGCAAGCAGAGGAAGATAAGTAACAATCAGATTATAAAACCAAGGATCATACGCTACACATGTAACATTCATGGACATAAGGATGAGTGAAATGGCATAAACATAAGGTACATACTTTGCTCTTTGATTTGTAAAAAGCATAAAAATAGAAAATGAATGCAAGATCAACTAGAAGTCAGAGTAATCATTACTATTTTCACAATAGGGACCAAACCTGAGACTACAGAATTCAGTTGCTCGTGGAAGCCTAAGAGGAAAGGCGATGAGAGTAACAGTGCGGAGGGGTCTGGAGAGGGATATGGGTGGGAAGACTGCGTGTGGAATCCATGCATGTGAAGCGCTCTTGGATTTGGTGTAGCTACAGTGCATGTCATGATTGGGAATAATGAGGATCTTATGATCTCGGACTTCTGTTAAGGTCTTCACACCTTCATAGCAGTCCCCCACACGCTTTCTGATCATACTGACATACTGTATTTATGTGTCTCTGTTCATGTCTTATGCACTTGGTCACTCTCCCATCATTTCCCAAGCAGAACTCAGTCCTTCAGGGATTTTGTGTTGTTATATGCTTTCCTTTAGGGATCCAGTATGTCCACTTCTGATTATTTTCTGCTTCTTTGTGACTAAATAGCCTGCATCACTGATAGTCAGGAACTTTCCACTCAAATCTGGGATATGTATAGACCCAGATAATGTTGAGACCCTGCTCAATAGTCCCTCCTTACCTGCACCAAGAAATCTGTCTTCATAGGACAGGAGCTGTGAGGCTGTGTAAGAAATATACCCAGCTTTGCAGTGCTGAGTCTTGGACAGTAGCTCATGTTCACCCTGAAGACCATCGCACATATTCACCTCTCCTAAGAAAGTAAATAATGATGAAGAGGTTCTGCTTTGATATTTATGTATATCTATGTTTAAGCAAATAATTGGAGTTTATTCTTTGACATTTTCTATGAGCATATATTGCCTCCATCCTTTTTGATAATTTACGTGGCTCCTGTTAGTAAAGATTTCAGATGTAGAGCGATGTGATCTTGTCAGTACACTGCAGATCACCCCATTTGCACAATGCATCACTGGTGCAGCAGTGGCTTGCTTCAGCCTTTCCAATGAGACTATTATAATATACTTCCTGAGCTGCCTTGTACTTAGCCCTGCTCACCTGGGTACACTTTCCACAGGGAAAATGAGCACAAGAGTCACACACCTATACTGTACAAACCTGCCCCTCTCCATGAATTTGCCCTTTCCATTCACTCAGATATTGATTTACCAAGTTCACTTGGAAACCTCTAGGTGAATGACAGCATATTTTAGTCTCAGCCTATGAATTACTTCACAATGGACAATTGTTTTATTGCGTTGAATACACAGTGAGTTTATACCTAGGTAAGAAGTAGATGCTGCATGGACCTCTTAGAGTAGCTTGTCCTCTCTAATGAAGTCAAGTTGTTTTGTATTTTTAAGAGGCACATAACTTTGCTGAGTATACAACAGGTGGGAAACCATGGTGGATGCTACTATTGATCTTTCCTGGTTTTTTTCTTTCTTTGTTCTTTTTTTTGTTCTGTGAGTGTGTCTGTGTTTGTGTGTTTGTGTATGTGTCTGTTTCTGTGTGAGCTTTGCAAACTTCAAGGTTTACAATTTATAAAAATTTTTTAATATATAGCAATGTTAATAAAGGTGAAAGGAAGACAGGCTTATCCTCCATTGAAAGGACCATCAAAAAACACCAAGCTCTAAATGTTTTGGGAAATCCCAAACTATTCTTAGAAATAGGAGTGACTTTTATGAATTTTGGGGTCAGCTCCAATCTGTCTCATCCCACCACTGAACAATGTGTCTTCCATCTTAGGAGTTGTTTACTGTTAATATGCAAGGCAACCACCACTATTCAATTTCCAATTTTCCAGTGAAGAGACAAATTTTATCTCTATTTCACCATTCTTGGCTATATCATCTGTGTATGTGTGTGTGTGTGTGTGTGTGTGTGTGTGTGAGAGAGAGAGAGAGAGAGAGAGAATGTCCTTTTTTTCTTACATTTCACACAGAAGTTGTATACACTGAAAGACTGCATTTGTTATTCCTAAGTAATTAAATTATTCACTTTATAGTCATTGCATCAAAAACCAAAATTTAAACTTGTAAAAATATTTCTTTCAATTCTATGAAGCTTATTTTCTTCTTCATCAAAATAAAGAGAATGCTGTTAGAAATCACAACTTCCTTTACATTCATTCCCAGTATCCATAGGAGGAAGTCAAATGACAGAAAATCCATTCTTAAGAGAAAATACTCTGTATACTATATGTAGCAGTGCAACTCAGAGTGAGTGGTTCTGAACAGAGGTACTGGTCCCTAGGCCAGAGATAAAACCTGGATCCTCCCAATTTCTTTTCACTCTCAGACTACCTGAGCCCTCAGTAAGACAAAAATCTCCTTCCCTCATCCAGTCGCTCCTCTCTCTCCTCCACTGCTACACCACAAACTACAGATCCTTTCTTCCCCCTCATGTGTAAGACAATTCCTCATTCCCTCCTTAGAGAACACACTAACTTAATGTACCTCTTGACATTTTTGCAGCTTGAGGTGAGATTCTGCTCTCTAGAAGTTTTCTCTTCTGTTTCTGCTTCATAATTCCACTCTTTGGAGAATCACTGAAATCAGGTCAATTTCTCTCTGATGCAGCTCTCACAGTGTTACTCAAGGATGACAAGGAATCAATTTGTACAGCCAAAACCAAACAATACCATGGGAAGCTATCTGTTCACCTAATGAGTGTGGTGAGCAGTGATCCACTTGATGAAAGTGTTTATGTGAGTTAACACTAAGGCCTCGGTAGTGTTCTGTGACCTGATGACATCACTAGACTCCCAGGACCAAGCCAATAGGCACAGCATTGCGAGTTTGCTCATAACCATTGCCCATGTAGATGGATGCCTTTTGTCTAATGGAAATTCTGTCACTGGGTTGAATATCCATGCTTTGCACTTCATTTCCAAACTATAGACAGACAATATTGATGAAACAAAGGAAGTCCTTTGATGTGTCTGGGAAACCTACATCAATAAATCTGCCGAATGGTGAGGATATAGCAGTTCCAGAGAGGATTAGGCTTAGCACTGTGCTTGCCTCATAGAAAATAGCATACGTTATATCTTACTAATTCACTTTATGCAGATACATACGTGAGACAGAGTGTAATTAGGTGTAGATGTGAGATTCTTGCATATATCCACACATCGCTGGTAAATAATGGATTTCTTTTGCTAAGGGGAGCATTCTCATGTGTCTGAAAAAGCAGGCCTGTCTCCTCCCACACTCTGCTTCAGTACTTCCCCACTGGGTGGGAGCAGCATAACCATCACCTCACAACTCTGAGCCTGTCGTGGCTTCTGTTCTGATCCCTGCTGACATCTCACTATCCATGACTCTGTGCAGCCCCAGATTCATCTTTTGGAAACATTTCAACTGCTACGTTGAGCTCTGAAACAACCTCATTTTAATTTCCCTTATTGATTAAATGTATCTTTTCTTTAACGAGAAAGGTGTCTTCTTTCTCAACTACAGTGCTTACCATTAGACTCAGGATACAGCTTAGCCTCGTTCAGCCTCTTCTACACCATAGATCCTGCCTCTGGGTGTCATTGTGTCCATGGACACTGTGTTATTGACAGATTTATCAAGAAACTCTTGGCTTTTTATACTGTAAAAAAGTAAACACCAAAATTAGATGTTATGTTCATATCAAACTGGAAAATACTGGACTACCAACTTTTACCAAAAAGTTATGAATGTGATTAAATGGGTGAATCTGCATTGCATGGGTAAAATGCCTGAACTCTTGAAGGCATAATCAAAGATTTTTTGAACAGAACTCCAATTGCACAAGAAATAACAGAAAAATACAACAAATGGGATCACAGCAAGTAAGCAAGCTTCATGCAGCAAAGATAACATCCAAAACAGTGAAGAGATAGCACACAGAAGGGGAGAAAAATCTTTACAGCTGTTCCTCAGATAGACATCCAGTATATATAATTCTAGGGAAATCAAAGATTAGGCACTTACCCCAAAAAAAGGTACCATCAAAAATGGACATCTGAACTGCAACGTCTTCTCTAAAAAAGTTCAAATATCCAATAAATGGATGAAAAATATTCAATTTCCCTGTCCATTAGATAAATGCAAATTAAAATAATACAGAGATGCTATGTTACTCCAGAAAGAATGCCTTTCATCTAGAAATCAAATAATAACAAATGCTGGCAAGGCTTCTGGGTAAAAGAACACTCCACATTGTTAGTCGGAATGTAAACTAGTACAATCACTATAAAAATCAGTATGGAGATTACTAAAACTTAAAACAGAAATTTAACCCAGCTATTACCCTTCTAAGTATCTTCCTGAGAGAAATAAAGCCTTCGTGTTATAGTGATTTTTACGTACCCATATTTATAGCAACACAATTCACAGTAGCTAATCTTTGAAATGACACGTATCTCTAGCAACAGATGAATGGATAAAGAAAAGGCAGATTTACACACTGTGGAATATTGCTGCACCATAAACAATACACTTGAAGCATTTGTAGGAAAATGGTTACACTTGGAGACCAAAATGTTCAGTAAAACCAAACACAGAAGCTTAAATACCATAAGATTTCTCTTCAAGGAGAAACTCAAAATATAAATAAATTAAAGGGCAAAATAAAAGATAGGTAGTAGGGAACAAAGTGATGGTTTACAAAAAGGGAAAGGACACAGATTGAAGTGAAGAAAAGGGAAGGATTTCAAAAAGAATTAAGATGCATCATATACATTGCCAACTCTCCCAAATGAATGTGAGCATGATGCAAAACACATGTACTAACAAAAATAAAAATTGAAAAAGAAAATGGCAAGAATGATGGAATAAGTGTGTTTGAAGTAAGGGGAAGTATTTTGAGGGAGATTAATGTATCTTCTACTATAGTACACTCTTAAGAATTTAAATATTAATCATGTATTTTGATCACCCTTGATATATATGATGATACCATATTGATGATACAGAAAGAGCTAAGTAAAAAAAGGAGTATTCAGGGCTTTGTAGAGCACTTGTTTCATGGTAGAGCATTCGTTTGACTTGTATAAGCACTTGGTTGGCACCCCAGCACCAAAAATATTAAGGAATATTCAAAAACCAAAGAAATCTCTTTAAAAAGTTAGATGATACCAAAAGTAAAATCTATCAACATTTTAAAGTGAAATTTCATACTTTTCCTCAAATTTGAAGATCTATATAGTTAGTGGAAGACATTATGATTAAAAAAATTAAAGTTTTCTAGAAGTGAATATTCTGAATTTCTACACAAAAGAAGGCCCACCAAGGGCCCAGCAGAACTGAAAAATTAAATCTACCTCAATAAAAGTAGTTCATAAAAGGTAGTGAGAAACATGTCCCAAAGGAATTTGGAGGAAAAGTCAAAATAGGTCTCAGGCAACCAAAAAAAAAGAGTAAACTTGAATAAGTCAAGGCACCTTCATGATCTATGAATATTCTGGAAGATAATGAAAAATGCCTTGAACTCTGAGAAAAAATTATTTCCAGTCTTGAATGTTATACTTGTCTTACAACAAATGAAAGAAAACACAAAAGAAAAGCTTGTTCATTAGAATAAATAGATAACAATTTTATATACACACATATGTGTATATATATATATATATATGCTCTTCATTGCTTTTCAGGAAGTTACTAAATAATATGGTCAAGCTAAACAAGTAAATAAACCAATATAAGAATTCCACACCAGAAGCAATCTAAGGAGAATGCCCATGATGATGAAAATGGAAAGCCCAGAGTTACTACTATGGGGTTACTTCACAAGCAACCAACCAACCAACCCAGTCGAGGTAATGGAAAGAAAGGCTCCAGATAAGATATCATCAAGAATACAAGATAAAAGTAATAGATGACATAAAGATTTTAAATGTCTTAACTGTATGTATTCTTCTGAAAAAAATGTCTACATGATCTATACAGAACTATGCAAAGAGCAGTAGTGGAGAGTCAATTAGGTACCAAAATGGAATCATGCATGAAAGAGCCCTACTGGGCAAACTCTTATGAAGAATAACTAGTAGAAGCAGAGGTAAGGAGGAAATACCTTCAGACAGTAATGTGGATCTGAGATGTGTGAAGAGAGAAAATGCAGGATTATGTAGTTAGAGCCTCTGACTACAGAGCACAAGGTAGCCAAAGACCAAACGCAACCCATCGGAGTTGAGCACTGTGGAGACATGTAGGCGGTTCATGCATCCAGTCAAACACTGTAACAGCCTGGGAAGAGTGCTGGTGACATGAATGCTGCTGAGTCCAAAGGCAGAGCTGAAGGAGGTGACCAGCCAGTTACTTTCTTAGACCAGGTGCCACTGAAGGATGAGATGAGTGGGGCATTGCCATGGTTGTCCCACTAAAAATAAGAGCAATGAATGAGATATATTATGGGAGCCATTTTAGATTTACTATTATCTGCTTTTGAACTCATGCATTATTTTGTTTTTATTGGTTATATGTTGTTACTGTCTTGTTTCATTTTACTATCTGATGGTATGTGCAGCTATTTGGAAGGTAGCAAGAGGCATTATGGCAACCATTGCTTTGTTTCCTACTATCTTTATGTGAAAACCTGGGGCAATTTCATTGCCTTGTTTTGATTTTCTTGTGTTTTATTTTGATTACTTTTATTCTAAAATAAAATTCAGAAAAGTAAGAGCAATGGAAATGTTTAGTTTGCTTCTCAATCTCATTTTAAAAACTGCAGATTCTCTGGCTCATAAAGATCCTTGTCATAGAAAAAAATATATGATTCCTCAAGATGATATTTTTATGAGCACAAAATGTGGATTGAAAATAAACAGCATGGGTATATTTTAAATTATATATATATATATATATATATATATATATATATATAATTTGAATGTGAATTCTACCAAATAATATAAAATATTATGATATTCTAAGGTACAATAAAATATTTTATGTTACTCTCCTGGAAACCATGCATAATAATGAATACTATTTAAATTTAAAAATTTATTGTTCTATTTTTGCAGGTTTTGCTTTGTTGTTGTGGTGGTGGTTTGGGGGGGTTTTGTTTTGTTTTATTTTTTAACCAGAGATTGAAAGCATGATCTCATGCTTACTAGGCAAGTGCTCTATCTGCTGGGCTAAATCCCCAGGTAAATTTTATTTTTTTGTAATTTAAAAATAGTGCTTACTTCCATTTTGGGGATTGTGTCTGACACCAGCATTTCCTGGAGGTCTGTGTGCCTGTGAACTTACAGGAGATGGTGATACAGGCAAGCACACCATAGATCTTGGCTAACTTGCATGGTTTCTTCAAAGATGGCTGCCAAAGTAAACACAGCGGTGCATAGTTAATCCATAAACATGTTGAAACATGTCTTCAGCATCCTGGAAGTTGGCTGCATGTCATTAAGTGAAGGAACCTCCACTAGGGTCAACACTTGGCCATGTGTGGGCTCCAGAGGTCAGGACAGCAGTGCCAACTCAAGACTAGATCCTGTAGTCTGTTAGAAACAGCAAAGCACTATATTTTTGGGAAATTTATTCCATGCTGGTTCCAGGGCAGGAACACCATCCTGGAAGGGCACATCAGAGCAAGGATGCTTGGGAGCAGCTCTGCTTCTTTTATGCTGAGGTGGGAAGTAGAGAAATCACCTGAGGGTAGGTGGAGATTGTACCTGCATATACCAGGCAGGTAAGAGTGTGGCCCTTAGGACCCTGCTTCTCCCCCTCTATGGCTGCTGATTGCTCTTACAAAGTTTTATATAAAACTTGCTTGTTCGAATCCTAGTAGACTGTCAGTCACATTGGAAGACTCCTGTTCTCCTAGTAAAGAAGCCCAAACGGGATTACCAGGCCGTGCCGAAGCAATAACATGGCCATAACCTTGCACTCTGCAGCTCCCAATCCATATATCCTTACTCAATTGCCATAAGGGTTTGAGAACTCTCCCACTATTTGTGGGGACAGCTCTAGCAATAGATTTGGTATCTTTTTTTCAGGACAGTCTGTTTCTCTGTCCTGTCCAGTTCAATCTCATTTCCTGCTTGCTGTCATGAACCTGTGAAAAAAGAATGAGGCTTCCTGACTGCTAAAATAGACCTCTCCTGCCTATAAAGCCAGTTCAAGTTCTCCTACCTGACAATGCCACCAGAATTGCTCTCCATGTACATTACATCAGTTGTCAGCTACTCACAGCCTGCTGGTACACCTGCCTGGACCTGAAGAATGCCTTCTTTTGCATTCACTTAGCTCCTGTCTCAAAGCCACTCTTAGAAAGACCCCAATTCTGAACTGAAAATTTAACCGACCTATACTCAACCTCCCAGGAGTGCCAAAACTTGTTTACCCTCTTTGGAAAAGCCCTCACAGAAAACTCAGCAGTTCATCCTTGTACTTCTAACACACAACACCCAACATGCCTCCTGGAAGGCACAAGGACTTGCTGCAGTAACTGGCAAAACTAGCTTCAGAATACCTTGGAAAAAGACA
>PVLA01016373.1:0-20943 GCA_004027455.1 Hydrochoerus hydrochaeris
ATTAACAAATGAACTTGGTGGACGTATACAGTGTTTCACACAAACACATCAGGATATACATTCTCAGAAGCACACAGGACATTCTCTAAAGCAGAACATTTACTAGCCCACAGAACATACTTAAGTAAATGCAAAAGAATTGAAAATATCCCATGCATGTTATTGGATCATAGCTCCATGAACCTAGAAATTACTGATAAAAGAAACTGCAAAACCCCACAAACACATGGAAATTGAAAAGACACTCCTGAGAGATCAAGGGGTCACAGAGGAAATTAAAGAAGAAATTAAACAATGTCTACAAACAAATTAAAATGCAAAGAAAACAAATTACTACAGACCCTTTGGAAATACAGAAGATCATCAATACCTATTTCAAAAGCCTCTATTCTCACAGGCCGCCCCAGGGGGAGAACCATCAGAGTTCCTGAGATCTGCACCATGTTGGAACTTGGGGCACTGGGAAAACAAGCAGCCAGCTCACCACTCTGGTAAATTTCTTATGTATTGTATTTTTAATTCTAGGAATTCTCGCCATTCTGCTAAGAATCAAACATCCATCCCATCCCCCCCACTGTGAGCAACTAAGAACCAGAGATCTGAGCATCTCTTGTGAGTTTGACTATATACAATATAGCAAATAAGGAGGATTCCCTTCTGCCATCCTTTTGAAGGCAAATGTTTTTATCACTATTTTGCTCTGCTCTGATTAATGGTATTGCTCTATTAAATATTATGTTTTTATTAGTTTGGTATTTCCTTCGATTTTGCTGTACCTGATTGAAGGAACAACTATTGTGAAGAAAATGAGATATACTATTGTACCTATTGCTGTTATCCCGGTAACCTGCTATGAAGTTCTGTACCAATTCCACTACACTGTTTCAATTGGCTTTGTCTCATCTTGTTCTGCTATATTTTACTACCTTCAAAATAAAAAAAGTTAAGAAAGGTGGATAAAATCAAGATATGTGGCATGAACCTATGAAAATGTTCACAGTGAAACTCCTTATTCTATGTAATTATGGCTCACTAATAACTAAAATTCAGTTTTTATTTTAATTGAGGTCCTATAAGTTTATTGTTTAGAAATAAGTATTTCCATAGCATTTATGAAAAAAAACAGGAGACTTTGAACACTCCCCTTCCTTGACCTAAGAGTTCTTTGAATGGCAACTATTTTCAACTCATTTTACTATTTTGGAATTACCTCCCTAATTCTGAAGCTGAAACTTACACTGTTCATACTTGAGTTTTCTACTTCAGGTATTCATGATTTCACACTAGGGAATATAAGGATTTAGTTCTTTTTCTTGCTTAGTTCCTTCAAACATTCAACACAGTTCTATCTCTCTTCAGCCTTCATCTTCATTGTGATTTGTTCCCTTCTTTACCAAGCTGAAATGTATGGAAGGTTAATCTTTTGAGGACTTGCATGTCAAAGAATGCTCTATTCTATTCTCATTTTCTTTAATAACTTTTAACAGCATAAAATTTCAACACAAAAATAATCTTTCCTCAGAATTTTCTCTCATTTTTTTTCTCCCTGGTGTTTTCACAATTGCTATTGGCCTGTCTTTCAGTTCACAGATCTTTTCTTTGCCATATTGTTTGCTGTTAATCTCATCATATGCATTTAAAATTTCTTAGGTATTGTATTTTTAATTCTAGGAATTTTTTTCATAATAAAATTTTATTATCTATCTTGAAATTACTCATCCATTGAATATATCCCTTTTCATCAATTAAAATATTTCTAAAATTATTTTAAAGTCTTTGGCCATTAATTCTGTCATTGGGGTTGTCTATTGCTTTCCTGTTGACCCTAGTACATTAGATTTCTTTGCACTCCCATTAATTTATTTTATGTATTGAATATTGTAGATGATATACCATAGACACTTGATTTTCTTCTTTTGAAGAGTGTTGTCTCTTAACTGTGTTTGTTGTTTCCTTCAATGTGCAGAAGCTTCCATCTGATAGGATCCCATTTGTTGATTTTTGGTATTATTTCTGGTGCCATTGGAGTTCTGTTCAGAAAGTCATTGCTTACATGTATGTTTTCAAGAATTTTACCTATTTTATATTCCAGCAGATGCTTTGGAATTTTTGGGGTCTCATAAGTATAAGAGTATGCCATTTGCAAATAATGACAATTTGACTTCTTCCTTTCCTATCATATCCCTTTTATTTCTTCCTTTTGCCTAATTATTTTGACAGTTACAGATAATATTTTGAGGATTATGTTGAAGAGGAGTAGTGATAATGGACATCCTTGTCTTGCTGATAATTTTAGAGGAAACCTTTTCTTTCATATGATGTTGACAGTATGTTGGTCATAAATGGCTTTTATCAGAATAAGGTTCTTCTATACCTACTTTTGTATACCTATTTTCTTCAGGATTTTTATTAAGAATTGGTGTTTGTCAAAAGTTTTCTGGGTCTATTGAGATGATCGTGATTTTTGTGCTTCTATTTATGCGATAAATTACATCTGTTGATTTTCAAGTGTTGAACTATTGTTGTATCTCTGGGAAGAAACATACTTTGTCATGGTGTAGAATCTTTAAAGATTTGTTGCATTCTGGATTTTGGATATATATTCATTAGAGAGATTGGTCTGCTCTCTTTTTTAGTTGAATCCTTGAGATAACAGACATTAAAATTTTTTTCACTATTTATTCCTCAACAGAGGACAGACATCTAGAATATATAAAGAATTAAAAAAATTAGAGCTCCCAAAATAAATGACATAAGCAAAAACTGGGCAACCAAAATGAATAGCTAGTTCTCATAATAAATACTTGTACATGTATTTATTGAAAAAATGGTTAACATCATTGGTCTAAGGGAAATATAAATTAAAACTACATTGAAATATCATCTTATCCCAGAAAGACTGGATATCATAAAAAAATCTAACAAGTGTTGTTTAGCATGTGAGGAAAAGTAACTCTTCTAAATTGTTGGTGGGAATGTAAACTAATACAACCACTACGGACAACAATGTGGAGATTTATCAAAAAACTAAAAGTAGAAATTTCATTTGACTCATTAATCTCCCTTCTAAGTATCCTACTGAAGAGTTAAAGTTGTCATATTACAGAGATGCATACATACCTATGTTCATAGCAGCCCAGTTTTTAGTAGTTAGATCTTGGAAACAGACATCCATAATCAGATGAATGGATAAAGAAATGTGGTTTTTATATAAAATAGAGTACTACTCTGCCATAAAGATAAACCTGAGGCATGCCAAACACAACTTGAGGCAACATGGATACAACTTGAGAGCATAATGTTAAATAAAGTTAGTCAAACAAGTTTAAATATTGCATTATTTCTTTTATATGAGAAATTCAAAATATATACATATATAAAGAACAAAATAAAGGATAGAATAATAGGAAGTAAGGAGTTCAAATTTCTGTACTCCATTGCCTCAAAAATATTTCAATATATACATGTCATTTATACTAGTGGTTTTGTCTTAGTTCATTGGAAAGAAAGTTTTGTGCTATTACCTGCTTGTTTCATTTCTGTAAAAAAAAAAGTCTTTTTTCTCCATGACTCATCATCTGAGTAACACTGTGGCCTTTCTTTTAAGATTATGGTACACAGTGCAATAACTACTGTTTTTCTCTAATTATTTTGTTATGAAATTTTGTTTATTTTCATAGAAATAAGATGTTGCTTTAAATTTTCTTAATATTTACATGTACTACATTAAAATTAAAAACTATGAAAAAAATTGACTGGCTTGATTTTAAACTTTATTGAGGTGAGTTTATTTGGGTTTTATTCTTAGTCTAAAAGTTTCAGTGTTCAGTTCTGAAATATGTCCTTAATCCTAAAATATGGTTTCTCTGATATCACACTATGAGACTAGAATTTAATCTTTATTGCTATATTCATGACACTAGGTAGCTCCTGAAATCTCTGCTCAGGTTTTTCTTTCTAGCTGCCTCCCACAGGTTCTTGGGAATTTTGCTTTTCCTCTGCTGGTACTGGCTCATATAGGGCAGGCAAGCTGTCTACAATTGAGCTACATTTTCAGGCCTTTTAAAGCATTTTTACTTGAGACAGGGTCTCACAAGGCTGGTCTTAAATTTGCCATCTTTCTACCTTAATCTGTCAAATAGATGGGATTATAATACTGTAGTTGTACACTGCTGCCTGCAGATAGTCTTGCTATTTGCAAGTCACTTCCAGAGTCTGAATAATTTGAGGGGCATTTATATGCAGATTTTGTGATCCCTCCTCCTATATATTTCTTTTTATCCAATTTTGTATTCACTTGGTAACTCCAAACCTTGACTTTTGTCACCTTATGGAACTCTCTTTTCTATTTAGGTTTTACTCCTTTCCTGGCAACTAGGGTGCACTGTCAATGGAAAAACTTATTAAATGTGCGACTAACTAGTGTGCTTCTCTTTCAAAGCTTGTAGCTTATTATTGTCTGCTTTCTTTGCTTGCTACTACCTTCAAAAATTCTTATATTTTGTCCAGCATTCATAATTTTTACTGACAGAAAGTCACATCAAATATATGGTGTATTGCTATAACCAAAACTTGAAGAAGGTTTTGTAACAAATGAATTAAATATATTTAAAAAGAAGAACCAAACAAATATTAAATACTTTATACTATCATTGTTTGTCTTAGGTACTATCTTACTGCTGGACAAAATATCCAACAACTAGAATTTAAAAGAAGAGGGATTTATTTTGCTTACAGATTTAGTGGATTCATTCCATCACCATAACAGAAATGATATGATAGGAGGGTCCAGTGGAGGAAAGCTGTTAACATCATAACAACAAAGAAGCAGAAAAGGGAGCTGATGACAGGAAAATGCCTTTCCAGGTCACACCCAAGGTGATCTACCTCTAAGCAGGCTCTATCTCCTAGCAGCATGTTTACATGAATCCGCTGGGAAGTGTGGCACTGTTGTGATCCAATCATTCTTCAAACACATAAGATTTTTTAAAGATATTGTTGATCTAAACCATAAATTGTTAAAAGCTCCATGGCTATCTTTGCTACCATTTTTCATTCCTTTTTTAAAAATTTTATTTAAAGAGAAAAAAAAAGCAAAACAGAAAAGGGGTAGAAACAATACAGACTTTCAGAAAAAAAATAACAGTAAGAAATCATTAGTTGATAAATTACATATTGTCTTCTTAGACAAAGTTTTTCAAGTTACAAAATTAAAGTATACAAAGAGGACATTCAGACAGTGAGGCTACAAAGAGTTCTGTTCAATGATCTGATAAAAACTTGGCAACATGGTTATCAATCCTACACAGTTAAACATAAATGCAGTTATATCCTTTAGAGCACTTTCTTTTTCTCCTTTTACTTTTTAAGTCCATTATCTGTTTAGTTATGTCCTGTTTCAGGTTTCCCAGTACCTTACTGACCTGTTTTGTTGTTGTTACTTACTTTTTAATCACCTTATATTTTTCTGTTGCTTTGTATTTGAGTTTCTCCCCATCTATGCCCCATAGATCAGCTTTGGTGGAGTTGGGAGATTTTTGGAGGTATTTTGTTACTTTGTTATTTACCTTTTTTTTTGAAGGTAGCAAAATACAGCAGATCAAAACAGAACAAACCCCTGTGAGGCAGTGCAGTGAAATTGGCACAGAACCTCACAGCAGGTCACCAGGACAACAGCCATAGGCACAATAGTACATCCCATTCTGTTCACATTAACTGTTCTTTCAGTCAGGTAAAGCAAAATGGAAGGAAATATCAAACTTGTAAAAACAGAATATTGAATAGAGCAGTACCATTAATCAGAACTAAGCAAAACAGTGATAAAAATATTTGCCTTCAAAGAGATAGTAGAAGGAAATCCCCCTTACTTGCCACACTGCATACATTCATCCTCCTAAGAGATACTCAGACTTCTGATTCCCACTTCCTAACAGTGGGGAGGAGGAGAATGCATCGGTGTCTGATTCTTAGCCCACGCACCTGCAGGTCCCCAGCCACTTACCAGAGTGGCAAGCAAGCTGCCTGTCCTCCTAAGTTCCAACATGATGCAGAGCTCAGGAATCACCAATCATTCTTACACTGGTGCGGCAACAGCTTGTGAGGCCCCCAGCCACTTAACATGGCAGTGAGCAAGCTGCCTGTCCTCCCAGCACCTCAAGTTCCAACATGATGCAAAGCTCAGGAATTGCTGATCCCATTTTTCATTTCTTTCTCTAAATCTTTCTCTTTTCCCACAACCAATGACCCTAACCTCTGGCCCTTGGGTTCTCCATCTATAAATTTATAATACCCATTACCATCTTACTTAGTATTCAATCTATAAACTAGGACACAGAATTTAGGCCCTTCACTGTCTTCCACTTGAATTCCAGTTATTAGAAGCTTTTCATGATTATATGATGAATAATTTTTTTTGAAAATTTTTGGGGCAAGGAGCTGTCTTGTCCTAGTATGTACATCATCTCTGTTAAAAAGTCCCATGCCACATTTATATCATTAAAAATGTTTTCCTTTCCTGATTTAATCTAATGATATCTCTGACTCTGGGCACTTAGTTTCTCCTTTTCTCTCAGATTTCTACTCTTTTTTGTTTTGTTTTTTTTTCTTTTGCAGACTGGTAAATCACCTTCAGATATTTGGATTTCTTAAGATATCTGTAGTCTATACTTAGGCACTGTTTCCTGTTATCCTCAGAGGAGTTATATGAAGTACATCTTTATCTGATACAGTACACAGCAGTTTCATCTTTTCATTCCTTCAATTTTTGAATTTTAAAATTATTCTAGGCCTTTAAAATTTTATTTTAGTGTAATTTTTATATGTAATACCAGCCTACCATACCTTTTTCTAAACAAAATGTTCATTCCTACTCTTTTTAGAAGACACTTATAAATACAGTTTTGGTATTTTGATTTGTGTGAATCAATGAATTGACTTTGGTGAATTACTGTATAACCACTGATTTCTCTGGATCATGTTATTCTATGACTGAGCAGTGCAAAATAGGATCATGTAGGCTTTATTTCATTTTTGGCTCTGTTGCTACTAAATGCTAGTGCA
The DNA here is from genome assembly GCA_004027455.1 of Hydrochoerus hydrochaeris. Classification (NCBI taxonomy): domain Eukaryota; kingdom Metazoa; phylum Chordata; class Mammalia; order Rodentia; family Hydrochaeridae; genus Hydrochoerus; species Hydrochoerus hydrochaeris. The sequence goes on from PVLA01016373.1 coordinate 7,060, forward strand.
CAGATTATGTTCTCCAATGACTTGTTGACACTGGAAGGTAAGTCTATTTCTTTGTTGTTGTTTTCTTCTTTTAGTTTATCTTAATCTCTGATCACATAAACAGAATGATGAATTTTTTAACTTTATGTAATAATAAGGCAAACTGTATGCAGAATGGGGCTGTAGTGCCCGTGCACTAATGATAAAACTGCTTGACTACTGATGACTTAGGATAAATAATAGAGGCATTTAGGTATATAAGGCAGAGGAGTGTTGCACTGGCTGGGATTCATGTTAATTATCACTATGATTTTTTCAGAGTTTGTGAAGGCATCTCTCAGTTATCAGAAATGAAGTGGTCTGTCTACTCTGGTGAAGAAACAGACAATGTGATCTCTAGTTCCTTTGCTTTTCTGATCTTGTTTTATGAAGGAAATAACTCATTTATATAATTTAAATCTCCAGATTACAGTATAGCACTAGATGGAGAAAAAAACAGTGAGAGAATGCAGAATTCACTTTCTTATTTCTGTACTTGGCTAGGCTTCAGGGGCAGTATTTTTAAAAATTCTTAAATTATGTGCATACTAAAGATTAATACCATTAGACATCAATCATCTAACACACAAGATGAAGGTTTTTGGCCATCCAAAAGCTAGGGTAACAATTATTATGTAATTATGCAGCAGTGGAAAAGTGCACTTAAAATATCATCTACTTCTAGCAATAGTCCAAGATTACATAACTTTATTATTCTCAATTTACAGATCATAAGTAAGCTGAGTACACAGAAAAAGTTCACAGTGACATGTGTCATCAATGGTGGTGTCAGAATTAAGGTGTAGGCAGCCATTTTCCATAATAAACCAGAATGGGCAAATTGGTATAGTTTTCACATTTGGAGCTAGTTTCAGATTTGACACATATGTGTGATCCACAAATTTTTAGCTATGTGCTTCTAACCAAGGGCACCATCACCTAAGGTAAAACGAGTCTGTGTCCACAGATTGCTTTTGCCAAATCTAGACATCTTCTTTCATTTGGTTTACAAATGCAGATTGTTCTCTCCTTTTCTTTGTAATTCTATATTTCTTAGAGTAGACATTCCATTGTCAGGTGCATTTTGTCTGTTGTTATGGATCTTTCCTTCCCACTGTATGAAGAAATTGAGATATTACAAAGGAAGAGAAGAATGTGTTCCATAGCAGAAGCAAGTTTAATGAAAAGGAACTGCTTTGAAAAAAAAAACCTCTGGAAAGCACCCCAGAAAAACTGTAGGCTGTAAAGAAACTATGGCCCAATGCCTAGAAAACCTTGTGATTTCCCAGTGTCTGGACATATTTTAATCAGAAGGCTGATTCAGTTCAAGTGGCCTGCAGCACTCATCTGTGCCTGAGCAGATTTGATAGACATTGGAGCTGTTGGTTAATGTACCACCTAATGTGAAGAAGATTCATTTTTTCATTATTTTTTAATGGCTTACATTGCTGGAAATTGTTGCATTCTATTGTCTTCTTTTGTTCTTAACCATATTTCCATTTAGCATAGTTATAAAAGCCAAGTAACTGTGCTATTATGGAATCTTTGATTCATCTGTATTATTGATGGAGACCTATTATGCTTTTGTTTGTAGGCTGCAGGTTAGACTCTTCGGATGATAAAATTTCACATTAGAAATTTGAGACTTTCTTTTTACCTGGAAAAGGTACTAATAAGTACAAGAAATTATTGGAAGCATCTACTTTTTTGTCAGAATACAAACAAAAACTGTTGCTCTTGTCATAAGGTTAGTATAGGATTAATTAGATAGAATACAGGTGTTCCTAAAAGCAAACACAGGTGTTCCAAAAAACAAACAAGTTGTTTGATTCAATATATTTTACTGTTTCTCATAAACAGAAGTAGGAAGAACAGCTGTGGGTGAGATCACTGAAGTTTAATTTGCACCAAGCAAAAGGTGGAAGAGCAGAATGATTAAGCATATTCAGTCCTAGTCAGACTGCCTCAGTTTGAATCTCAGATCTGCTATGTACCAACAGTGAGATTCTGAGCATGTTACTTAAATTTGCTCTTCTGTAAAATGATACAACAAAAGTAATATCTCATAACATTGTTATAATAATTACATTAGATAAACAAGCAGTGCTCGTAAAAGAGTCTGAAGTATGTTGTAAACACACAATAGATTTAGGCAAACAGTAATAATACAGAAGCTGGACACAAGAACTGATTTCTTGTGCATGCCATTCTACCAATATAACTGAGTGGATGGTGCTATAGTTTGATCTTAAACGTTCCCCAGAGACCTATATGCTAAATGCTCAGCCACCAACATGAGGCACTACAGGGACATAGTAGAACTTTAGGAAATTGTACCAAATGGCAGGGAGTTAGGTTATTGGCACTATATCTTGAAGTTGATTATTTTTGTTACTTTTTTGAGACAAGATCTTGCTTGTAATTCAGGTTGATCTTGAACTCATCTTGTAGCCTAGGCTGGACTCAAACTCAGGGTGATCCTCCTTCCTCAGCTTCCTGAGGGCTGGAATTATGGGTGCGAAGTACTATACCCAGGTTGAAGCAACTATTGGGACCCTGCCTTCTCCCTTTTCTCTTTGCTTCCCTGACACCTTTAGGTGAGCACTTCCTTCCATCATGTTTTTTTACCATAGGCTCACAGACAAGATCAAGTGATGATGGACTGAAACTCTGAAACTACAATACAAAAAAGTTTTCTTTGAAGTTGATTTTCTCAGATATTTTGTCACAACAGAAAGCTATCAAAGTTGATTACACTAGAAAACAAGGATAATAAGTCTGATACCTCCTTTATAATGAAAACATCAAATTTAACAGATAAATATTAGGTTAACTTCCTATTATGTACAGAAAGTTAAGCTATTGGATTACCATTGGCCAATATTTGATTAGCAGTTGACATTATTCTTGTCCATTCCTTCTTTAAGCAACTGGTTAAGTAATCATTCCTCAGCTTATTACTCTTTATTTTTTTCTCCTTCCTTTTTTGTTCATTGTTTTTTTCTGTTTGTTTTTTTCAAATTGAGACTTTGTGGAAAATCTATATCACGCAAGCCTATCAGCACCACTTTTCTAACACCTCAGTAACCTTCATTAGAAATTAAGTATTTTTAAATTAAAATACATATATTGTTTTTAAAGACTCAATATTATTTCACACTTCATAATGCACATATAGTATAAACATGACTTTTTATTTTGAAGAAAAAATAATAAAAATGGTGGTATAAAATTTCAAAACAAGATTGAGAGTAAAAATGGTTACTACATTGTGTATTATCTTCAAAGTAGTTGCCCATATTACAAAACATAAGCATGAAAATTGATGAAACAATGCAAGCACAAACATTTTTTTCAATGAACTAATAGCAATTGGTACCATAAATTTCCCTTTCTTTTCTCTTTTCCCTATCCTAGTAAACATGACTTTTATATGTATTGGGAAACCAAAAAGCCAAGTGATTCTTTTTATTGCTATATTCAAAATTAGATTTACTATGGACTGGAACCACATTTACAATATCTCTGAGATCTCCGAAGTAGATCCTAAAAATCTTCTCTTAAAAAAATCATATATTTATTGGCTCTTAATCCTTGCTACATATCAGAGATATGAAAGCTTACACTTTAAAATCAGGAACAAGACAATGATGTCCACTCTCACCACTCACTCCTTTTCAACATAGTTCTGGAAACACTAGCCAGGGCAATCAGACAAGAGAGAGAAATAAAAGGAGTAAAGATGGGAAAGGAAAAAATTTAATTTTCACTATTTGCAGATGACATGATACTCTACATAGAAGACCCAAAAGACTCCATTAAAAGACTGCTAGAGGTAATAAACAAGTTCAGCAGTGTAGCTGGATACAAAGTCAATGCTCAGAAATCAATAGCATTCCTGTACACAAACAAAAAACTCACTGAGAGAGAAATTATGGAAATATCGCCCTTTACAATAACATCTAAAAAAACAAATACTTAGGAATGAACCTAACTAAAAATGTAAAAGGCCTATATGCTGAAAATTATACTATGCTGAAAAAGGAGATTGAAGAGGATATTAGAAAATGGAAGGACATTCCTTGCTCTTGGTTAGGAAGAACCAACATTCTGAAAATGGCTATACTCCCAAAACTGTTATACAGATTTAACCCAATCCCAATCAAAATACCATTGACATACCTCACAGGTCTAGAGAAAACACTCCTAAAATTCCTTTGGAAACAGAAGAAACCTAGAATAGCAAAGGCAATTCTAGGCAACAAAAGCAAGGCAGGAGGCATCTCAATTCCTGACTTGAAACAGTACTATAAAGCCAAGGCAGGAGGCATCTCAATTCCTGACTTGAAACAGTACTATAAAGCCAAAGTGATAAAATCAGCTTGATACTGGCAAAGAAATAGACCTGAGGATCAATGGAACAGATTAGAAGATGTACACACAACTACAAAGACACTCAGTCGCCTGATATTTGACAAAGGGGCTAAATATGTCCACTGGAACAAGGATAGTCTCTTTAATAAATGGTGTTAGAAAAATTGGCTCTCTACATGCCAAGAATTGAAACTAGATCCACACATATCACCATGCACAAAACTAAAGTCTAAATGGATCAAAGACCTCAATATTTAAACAGAAACACTAAATCTACTGGAAGACAAGGTAGGTAGAAGTCTTGGAGACATAGGGGTAGGCAGAGAATTCATGAACAAAATGCAAACTGAATGGGAAACACTTCAAAGAATCAACAAATTGGATCTCACATTAGTGAAAACTTTCTGCACTTCAAAGGAAATCACCAACAAAGTGAAAAGAAAACCCACAGAGTGGGAAAAAATTTTAACCAGCAACCCCTCAGACAAAGGACTTGTGTCCAGAATATATAAAGAATTGAAAAACATCAACTCCCCCAAATTCAAAGACCCTCTCCAAAAATGGGCATCTGAGATGAACACACAGTTCTCAGAGAAAGATATACAAATGGCAAATAAATACATGGAGAAATGTTCACCATCATTTCTCATTTGAGAAATGCAAATTAAAACAGCATTGAGATTTCACCTTACTCTGGAAAGAATAGCTGCCATCAAGAAATCAACTGATAACAAATGTTGGTAAGGCTGCGGAGACAAAGGAACACTGCTCCACTGTTGGTGGGAATGTAGAGTGGTACAACCATTATGGAAATCCATATGGAGAATTCTCAGAAGACTAGGATTGGAAGCCCCATTCAATCCAGCTGTCCTCTTCCTGGGTATTTTCCCCAAAGAACTGAAAAGTTCATACCACAGTGATACATGTGCACCCACGTTCATAGCTGCACAATTTGTGATAGCTAAATGCTGGAAACAACCAAGATGCCCATCAACTACAGAGTGGATGAAAAAGATGTGGCATTTTTATACAATGGAATATTACTCAGCTATAAAAAGGATGACCTTGAGGCATTCATAGGCAAATGGAAACAACCTGAGACTATCCTCATTAGTAAATAAGAATCATATTTATAAATATCATATTGTGTCTGTAGTGTAAAAAGTAAATAAGAACTACAAGAGTAATAAAACCAAAATATGTAATTGCTATTGTAAAAAAGAAAGGAAAAGAAAGTGCTCTAAGAGATATAATTGCATGTATGTTTGAGTGTGTAAAATAGATGATCATATTACTGAATCTTTGTTGGATCTTTGAGCAGAACTGTTTGTAGTCTGACTGATTGAATATTTACTATGCACCTTGAACAACTACATCCAGGATGGCATTATGTAATTTATAAATTACTGATTTCTTAGTGGGTCTTTTTCTCATTCTCCTTTTTCTTTCTTTCTTTTCAATTCTGTATTGTTGCTACCCTTTTTCTGTTTAAATGAAATTTTAAAAAATGTATAATTTCTATTGTAAAAAAAGAGGAAATAAGAAGCACTATAAAAGATACAGCTGCATGTATGTTTAGATGTGTGGGACAGATGACCATATTTCTAGGTTCTTGTGGAATTGTTGAACAGATCTGTTTGCACTCTCACTGCTTTAGTGTCCACTTTGTGTGCTTTAATTCTGTAACTTGCATAACTATTTCTAAAAGAACAATATGTAATGTATCAACTAGTGATTTCTTACTGAGAGCTTTATGTTTAGGGCTTCTTTAGGCTATCCATTTGGACAGGTTTTTTTCTCAAATTTGATATAATTTTCATTAATACATGAATAAAGATTTGTTAGTTTTTATAATATTATATATTTGTTTATTTTGACATTTATTAGAAAAATAGAACTAGTTTTTCATGCTTCTAAAATAGACAATGTTGTGTAAGAGTAGATTTAAAGTATTTAAATGTAAATAAAATTACTAAGTGACTAATAATATTGTTATACTGGTCTGTATGTGTCCTCTCTCATGTTTTCAGAATTTCAGAATGTGACTGTATTTGGAAATAGAGTCTTTGCATATGTAATGAGTTAAGATATGGTCTTACAGGAGTAGATTCTGTTCTTAAACCAAAATATGTCTTTTTCTTGTTCTCCCTTCTCTCTTCTCTTGATCTCCTCCTCACTCTCACTCTTCTTCTCTCCCCTCACCTTTTGCAATGTTGGGATGAAACAGGGCACAGGCTAGGCAACTACTGTAGCAATGAGTTATATTCCTGTCCCCAATGTGCATTTATAAAGCCAAAAAAACTTAAAAATGAAGACACAGGTAAAAGACCATGTAATTATTAGTGGATGTAGAAATTGGAGTGATGCCCCTACAAAAGGATTGCCAAGGTTTCCCAGCATCCAGAAACTAGGAAAAGTCTTCCCTTTGGATTCCTCAGAGACAATATGATCCATGCCTTGGCTTCAGATTTATGGCCTCTAGAACTATGAAAATTAGCTTCTGTTATCTTAGCCACCAGTTGTACCACTTTGTTAAGGTAGCTCTAGGAAACTGATACAGGGATCAGGAAAAGTTTTAAACTATGAATATGAATAACTGGAAATGAGGAAACACTGTCTTAGGGTAAAGCTCAGAGATTTTAATGTGGCTTTAAAGTATCTCCATTGGCCAAATCATTTATAGTAGCATCAAAAGAATTGAAATACTTATGAATCACTCTAACAAAGGAAGTAAAAGATTTATAAATTGAAAATTACAATATTCTGAAAAAAGACATTAAAGAGAAACTCAGAAAATGGAAAGATACCACTTGCTCATGGAAAGGTGAATGAACATTGTGAAAATGGCTATAGTCCCAAAACTGTTATATAGATTTAATACAATTCTAATCAAAATACCATTTGCATACCTCACAGATCTAGAAAAAACATTCCTAAAATTCATATGGAGTTATAAAAGACCTAAATTAGCAAAGGAAATCCTGGACAACAGAGGCAAAGCAGGAAGCATCACAATTCCAGAATTGAAATTATACTACAAAGCTACTGTGACAAAATCAACATTGTACTCAAATAAAAACAGACCTGAAGATCACTGGAATAGATTAGAAAATACAACCACAACTACAAACATGTTTAGCCCTTGATGTAAAGGCCAAACCTGTTCACTGGAAGGAAGATAGCCTCTTTAATAAGTGGTTCTAGAAAGTCTAGAATTCCATATGCTGGAAACTAAAACTAGATCTATGTGTAACACCATGCACTAAACTAAAGTCAAAATGAATCAAAGATCTAAATACTAAAACAGACATTGAAAGACAAAGTAGGTAGAATCTTAAGGACATAAGAGTAGGAAGAGAATTCATGAACAAAAAACCAAATTACATGGGAAGTACTTCAAAGAATCAATGAATGAGATCTCATCTTATTAAAAAGCTTTTTTCACATCAAAAAAAAATCAGCAATAGGGTGAAAAGAGAACTTGCAAATTGGGAAACGATTTTTGCCAATTGCCCCTCAGACAAGGGACTTTTACTTAGAATGTTTAAAGAATTAAAAAAAAATCAACCCCCCCAAAATTAAAGACCCAATCCAAAAATGGGGATTTAAGGTGAATGCATAATTCTCAGATGAAGAAATACAAATGGAAAATAATATATGAAAAAATGTTCAGTGTCATTGGTTAACAAACACTGGCAGGGCTGTGGGCAAAAGCAACCCTTCTCCATTGTTGGTGGAAGTATAGAATGGTGTAATCAGTGTGGAGATTCCTCAAAATCTAGAATTAGAGGTTCCATTCGACCCAGCTAATACCCTTCTGGATATATTTTCCAGAAGAATTGAAAGCATCATACCAAGTCATATATGTGCACCCATGTTTATAGAAGCACAACTTGTAATAGTTAAATCTTGGAAACAACCCAAATACCCATCAACTGAGGAATGCATAAAAAAGATGTGGTATTTTTATATAATGTAATACTACTTAGTCATAAAGAATAATAAACTTGAGACTTTTATAGGTAAATTGATGCCTCTAGAAACCATAGTCATAAGTGAAATAAATCAGACTTGCATGTGTAAACACCATATTGTCTCCCTAGGGCAAATAACAGAATAAATAAGATCCAAATGCAATATATTTGGATCTTATAAAAAAGGGAAATAAACTGCTCAAAGGGACATTTTATTGTTTGATCAGTCTTGCAAGTCTGTATCTGGTAGCCTGAGTGATTACTTTAGGATAACAATATGCAATATAACAATAATTGTTGAATTCCTATCATCTTGTTTTGAAAGCCTATATTGTTATTGTTTTATTGTTGTTGTTATCATCATTTTTCTTTTGTTGTTGCTTTTTAATTGTTTGATTCTTTTTTAAAGAGAAAAACAAAAAATAAGAGACATACAAACAACTAAAAGAACAACAAAAGCTCCAAAACTATAACAATATAGGCTTTCAAAACATGATAATAGGAATTTAATAATGATTGTACTATTGCATATTGTTATCTTCAAAAGAGTTACTTAGGTTACCAGATATAGACATACACAGTTGATCTAATCGTATGAGTATTAACTGTTCTTTTCCAAGAATAGAATAAGTAGTATAACCACCTTAGCTATTTTATGTATATATAAACAGATTTATATCTTTGCCTTGTCCCTTCCTTTTCACCTTTCCCCTATCCTAGTTATTTTCCCATATAAGCAGTTTCTTACCCTTTCACAATATCTATTGTAGATTTTGGATCTTATTTACTCTTTTATTTTATTATGCTAGGGAGACAGTATGGTATTTACTCATGTGAGTCTGATTTATTTCACTTATGAATACAATCTCAAGTCTCATCCTTGTACCTATAAAATCCTCTATGTGATCCTTGTTTATAGCTGTATAGTACTCCATTGTACAAAAATACCACATCTTTTTTATCTATTCCTCAGTTGATGGGCACTTGGGTTGTTTCCAAGATTTGGCTATTATAAATTGTGCTGCTATAAATATGCATTCACATATATCACTGTGGTATGATGCTTTCAATTCTTCTGATAAAATGCTCAGAAGTGGGATAGCTGGGTCAAATGGCACCTCAAATTCTAGCTTTTGGGGGCACCTCCACACTGATTTCCACAGTTGTTGCACCAGTCTACACTCCCACTAAGAGAGTTCCTTTTTCCCCCTAACCATATCAACATTTGTCATTGGTTGAGTTCTTGATTTTAGCTATTCTTTATGGAGTGAAATGGAATCTGTGTGGTTTTATCTTTTTTATTTTAAAAAGGGTACAACTAAACATAACAAAAAAGAGCAAAGCATATCACAAGCAAAATAATGTAAGCGAAACAGATTTCAAAGCAAGACAATATGAGATCTACAGTGACTACCATAATGTCTCATTTTCTTCTAAATAGTTGCCTATATCTTCATAGACAGTGAATTCATACAAGACAAAATAGTATAAAACTGATCAGAACAGAGCAATGCAGGCCTTACAGGCCTTCAAAACCAGACAATAGGAAAATTGACAATGGCTGCCATAATGTCTCTTGTTCTCTTCAAAATAGTTGTCCATACCTTCATGTATGTTGAAATTGAACAACACAAAACATTGTAAAACCACTCTGAACAAAGAATAGAAGCATAACTGGATTTTGCAGCATGATGATAAGGAATCAGAAATGGATACCATAATGTCTGTTTTTCTTCAAAGTAGCTGTTCATTTCATCACATGTAATAATCAATTCTCATAAACCGCTCAGGAGAAGTTCTAGATATGTATAAGCCACTATATGTATACCTATCCTTTCTGCATTAGAGGGGAAAACAAAACAAAACAAAACAGATTACTAGAAAAATAAGAAACAAAAATGACAACAGTAGCAAAGAGCACAAAACAATGATAATATAGGCTTTTAAAACATGGCAGTAGGAACAGAACTAAGGTTGATATTTTATAGAGTGACCTTCAAGAGTTCCTCAGGTCACCAGACATTAACATGTAAAATTGTTCCAATCCTGTGAATATTAACTGCTTTGTTCTACAAACTTAAAAAATTTGTAGCACAATCATCTTAACTATCTTAAGTGTGCTTACACAATTTTAGATATTTTTTCTTTTCCCTTCCTTTTACTTTTTCCTCCATTTCCCTGAGATATTATTTTTTCCTCTTTGAACAGATTCTTACCTTTCACTGTATTTATTGAGTATTTTTTATCTTATGTACTCCTACCATTTCTTACACTAGGAAGAGAATATGGTACTTACACATGTGAGCTTGATTATTTCACTTTTGAGTGTGCTCTCAAGTTGCATTAATTGACCTATAAAAATCTCAATGTGATCATTCTTTATAGCTGAGCACTACTCCATTGTATAAAAATATCACATCGTTTTTATCCATTTCTCAGTTGATGGGCATTTAGGTAGTTTCCAAGATTTAGCTATTACAAATTATGCTGCTATAAACATGAGTGTGCATATATCACTATGGTTTGATGTTTTCAGTTCTTCTGGGAATATACCCAGAAGTGGAATAGCTGGGTCAAATGGGACTTCTAATCCCAGATTTTTGAGGAACTTCCAGACTGACCTACATAGTGGTTGCACCAGTGCAGAAGAGTTCCTTTTTCCCTGAAGCTGCTTTAGTATTTGTTGTTGGTAGTCGTCTTTATCCTGGCCATTCTTTCTGGAGTGAGATGGAACCTCAGTGTGGCTTTAATTTGCATTTCTGTAATGACCAATGATGCTGAACATTTTTTCGTGTATCTATTTGCCATTTGTATTTCTTCATCTGAGAACAGTGTATTCATCTCAGATGTCCATTTTTGGATTGGGTCTTTGAAATTTGGGGATCTGATTTTCTTTAATTCTTTATAGGTTCTAGAAGTCTTTTGTCTGAGGGACAGTTGACTAAGATTTTTTTCAAAATTCATGGGTTTCCATTTCATTGTGTTGGAGATTTCTTTTGACATGCAAAAATTTTTTAATTAGATGAGACCCCAGTTATTGATTCTGGGAAGTATTTCCCATGCAGTTTGATTTTTGTTCATAAATTCTCTAACTACCCCTATGTCTTCAAGATTTGTACCTACTTTGTCTCCCAGAAGTTTTAGTGTTTCTCTTTTAATATTTAGATCTTTGATCCATTTTGACTTTAGCTTAGTACATGGTGATATCAGGGGTCTAGTTTCAGTTTTCAGCATAGTTTTTCCACACCATTTATTAAAGAGACTATCCTTCTTCCAATGAACATGTTTGTCCCCTTTATCAAAGATAATGTGGCTGAGTGTATCTGTAGTTATAGTTGTATCTTCTAATCTATTCCATTGATCTTCAAATCTGTTTTTATTCCAGTTATGCTGATTTTATTACAGTAGCTTTATAGCATAACTTCAAGTCAGAAATTGTGATGTCTCTTGCCTTGCCTTTGTTGCTCAGAATTGTCTTTGCTCTTCTTGGTCTTTTTGGGTTCCAGATGAATTTTAGGAATGATTTTTCTAGGTCTGTGAGGTATGTAGAGGCATTTTGATATGGAATGCATTAACTCTCTGTAACAATTTTGGGAGAATGGCCATTTTTTCAATGTTTGTTCTTCCTATCCATGAACAATGGATGTCTTTCCATTTTCTGAGATCCTCTTTGATTTCTTTTTTCAGGGTATTATAATTTTCCCTGAATAAATCTTTTACTTCTTTTGTTAGATTGGTTCCTAAGTATTTCATTTTTTTGGATGCTAGTGTGAAGGGTGTGGCTTCTCTTATTTCTTGTTCAATGAGTTTGTTGTTTAGGATAGGAATGCTATTGATTTTTGAGTGTTGACTTTGGATACAGCTACGTTACTGAATTTATTTATTATACCTAGGAGTCTTGCAATGGACTTTTGGGGGTCTTCTATGTATGGTATCATGTCATCTGTAAATAATGATAATTTAGCTTCTTCTTTTCCTATCCTTATTCCTTTTATTTCTCTCTCTTGTCTAATAGCTCTGGCTAGTATTTCCAGAACTATATTGAATAGAAGTGGTGATACTGGACATCCTTGTCTTGTTCCTGATTTTAGAGTAAGTGCTTTAAGTTTTTGGCCCTTTAATAATATGCTTGCTATTGGTTTGTCATAGATAGCTTTTTATCATATTGAGGTGAAGACCATCTATTCCAATTTTCTGTAAGGTTCTTACAATGAATGAGTGTTGGATCTTATCAAAAGTTTTTTTGCATCTATAAAAATAATCATGTGATTCTTATTTTTGGCTCTGTTGATATGGTGGATTACATTTATTGATTTGCATATATTGAACCATCTCTGCATTCCTGGGATAGATACCACTTGTTCATGGTGTATACTCTTCTTGATGATTTTCTGCATTCTGTTTGCCAATAATTTCTTGAGAATTTTTGCATCTATATTCATCAGGGTGACTGGCCTGCAGTTCTCTTTTTGGGTTGTGTCTTTCTCTGGTTTTGGTATTAGAGTAATACATGCTTCTAGGAATGTATTAGGGAGAATTCTTCCCTTTTAATTTCACTGAAGAGTTTGTGGAGTGTTGGCATTAAGTCTTCTTTGAATTTCTCATAAAATTCTGCAGTGAATCCACCTGGGCTTGAGATTTTCTTTGTTGTTAAGGTTAAATTACATTTTCAATTTCATTAATAGAAACTGGGTTATTCAGCAATTTTACCTCTTCTTGATCCAGCTTTGGTAATTCATATGTTTCTAGGAATCTGTCCATTTCTTCTTTGTTATTGAGCCTATGAGAATAGAGGTTTTTGAAATAGGTATTGATAATCTTCTGTATTTCCAAAGGGTCTGTAGTAATTTAACCCTTTCCATTCTTTATTGCATGAATTTGAGTATTTCTTTCCTTTTTTTAATAAGATGGGCTAGGGGCTTATCAATTTTCTTTATTCTTTCAAAGAACTAACTCTTTCACTCATTGATGCTTTGTATTGTTTTCTTAGTCTCTGTTGCATTGATTTCTGCTCTATTTATAATTTCCTCCTTTTTGGCTTTGGGCTTCACTTGCTCTCCTTTTCCTAGATGTTTGAGCTTTAGCATCAGGTTGTTTATTTATGTTCATTCTGTTTTCCTGATGTGAGAATTCACTGCAATAAATTTTCCTCTGAGGACTGCTTTCTTTGAATCCCACAGATTGTGGCAAGTTGTCTTTGTATTTTCATTTGATTGTAGACATTGTTTAATTTCTTCTTTAATTTCCTCTGTGACCCTCTTGATCTCTCAGGAGTGTCTTTTCAATTTCCATGTGTTTGTGGGGTTTTGCAGTTTCTTCTATCAGTAATTTCTAGGTTCATGGAGCTATGATCCAATAACATGCATGGGATATTTTCAATTCTTTTGCATTTACTTAAGTATGTTCTGTGGGCTAGTAAATGTTCTGCTTTAGAGAATGTCCTGTGTGCTTCTGAGAATGTATATCCTGATGTGTTTGTGTGAAACACTGTATACGTCCACCAAGTTCATTTGTTAAT
>PVLA01016374.1:0-20891 GCA_004027455.1 Hydrochoerus hydrochaeris
TTCATTTGGCTTCAACCTTCAAGGGTTCTTCCTGAATTCTTGGCCTCTACACTCTATTTGAGATCACCTACATGGTAGCTAAGACTCTTTAAACACTGAAACATAGTGTCATATTTTCTGACCCCATCTGAAAATGAAAATGGAAATTACAGCTGACTGCATCTCAGAGCACACAATTTCCCGGCTGGCCAGTTTCAACGTGTGATATGTGTCACAAGCATGACAGTTGTATGACATGCCTGTGATAAATGCAACACCGGAAACAAATGTCATGTGTGTCACATATGTCACAAAAGACACAGATGTCATCTAGGCCATGTTGCCCATATCCATCAATGCCATAAATGTCACATAGGTCAGATGTGATAAATATGGCCAAGGGGACAAATTTCACCTATATTGCATATGTCACATATTTCATGAATATCAGAGTGTCCCATATGCCACAAATGTCATATATATCACATATGCCATTTATGATGTATAAATGTTACCTATGTCATACATACAATATATATCATACATGTCACTTGTGTAACAAACGTCATAGATGTCACAAATGTCACATATGTCATATGCATCGCAATCCTAGCCTGCATTGATGGCTCATTTCTGCCATGCTGTTTTCTGCCTCTCCTTGGTACTATTCTCCTTTGTCCTACTGCCTGCCCCATGCTTTGAGGCCTTTCTGCCACAGTTTCTTAAAGTCTGGTAATTCATTTCTCTCTCTCTTGTAGATATTTCAGTACTATCTGTAGTGTTTGGATTGGTGACCACAAATATCCCCAGTTGCATTCTGCCATGTAAACATCTTGTTATCTGCATAAATTATGTCATATACAAACATGATAATTGTTTCCTGTGTTGTATTTATCAAAGTCATGTCATACAAATGTGGACACTTTTACTGAAGCCTCAAACTACCACACATGGACTGACACTATGTGCGTGTCATGTCCCTTTCTTCAATTGCATGAGCCAAATAGTTCAGGCCATTTCACTCATTCTTCATCTATTCCACTTAAACCAGGTCTCCTTGGGATTTGTGCCTCTGAGCTGTAAGCATCTGATGACAAACCTTGGGCAAGTACAGCCACTTCCTCAACTCTCGGCCTCATAACTTCTACCAACTTTAATGGAGGGTGGTGATCAAGGTGTGTTATAGAAAGAAAAGGGCGTAGTGTGAAAGCTTGTCCCACACACTCCACTTATGAATCACTTGTGTCATTTCACAAGTTTGCTAAGTTTATTTGGGCCTAGGGAGATGGGATTTTCCATGAGTTTTGGAGAGAAATAATTTATTCAAGAAAAGAATCAGTTGTTCTCTGAACCATTGAATGTTATGGACCCAATTTCTATGTTGTTCTCATCCAGCAGGTTATATCTGGAGTTTGGGAAAATGTGCTGATCATTGTCTCTGTAGTATGTTGTTCTGTTCTATACTGAGACAAGAGCTAATGTCTAGGTTCGTCAGTTCAATGTTTCTAAAGCTGTTGACCTCCTCTAAATTGGGTTCTGACAAATGTAAACCAAGTGGAAGAGGGCAAGCTGAGGCAGGTACACCCAACATTCATGCCTTGCAGGAGTTCTCATTTTGTAGGCAGTAATCCTGTGAATCCTGCTCTCCAGTTCAAACTAATCTCAACATGTCAGCATGAACCCTGGACTGAATGTTTTTAGAGATGGCAGGCTTAGAAAGGAAGCCCTCTCTAATGCATTGTGACATTTCCCTCTCTTGAAAGTTGTTCCCTCCATGTGTTTCAAAAATTCCATCCACTGTCTGAGTGATGTTTGTGCCTTACAATGCAGGGAAGAGAAAGAGGCTCTTCAGGAATTTTTATTCAATTCACATTGTGTAAGCACACTTTATGATGAGGAAAACGCAAAAAAATTCATGAATGACACTAGCAAGGGAAAGGAAAATACTGCATTAGTGGAGTGCCTGAGTTTTTGGAAACATGCTGGAATGCTGAGTACCTGGGCCCCACCTAGTTACAGCAATAAAGAGGCTTAAGTTTGCCAGACATTGACCCTTCACTGTGATTGGCTGAGCAGCATTGTGAGCGGAAGCCCAGAATCTGTGACACAGCTGTGCTGTAAGGGACCTGGATCACAATGCTGCATGTTGTCATGGAGACATAGGTAGTAGGCAGGTTATTTTAGGGCAAGATTAGAAAAGGCTTTGTATAAAAGTTTTTTTTTCTGAAAGTTCCCTTGATTGAGTTTTTTAATGTTTTTTCATGAGTAGATGGAAAATGCCTGAAAATCTACCTATGGATGCAGTGCCAGTGGGAAATGAGACATCTCAGGCACTGGCAGTTGATATTTGCCACGATTTTCCATTGAGTTTCTTCTTTCCAGTTGAACACTATGTCCTTTGGCTGAGTCCTCTTCCCTAAATTCTTCATGGAGTGGTTGCTTGTAACATTCGCAGGCAATCCAAGGGCTGTGTTGTGGAATTTCGCAGCAACAAAACCTGTGCAAGCACATTGGATTTGCAATCCAAAAGTGGATTTAAAGTGGAATTTCAGGGACAGCCATCCTCAAAACATTCGTATTTCAATGAACATTGTTTCAACATTTTTTCCAGGCAGTATGTGTGAAAATACTCTCTTTCCTAGACCAGGCCTCATAATGGAGGAAAGCAACTAGAAAGGTAAGGAAAAGTAAAGGAAAAATTATAAGAAAGAGACAGAGCCAGTCTATCAGAGGTAAAAAAAGAAAAAATTCCAAAATACCTGGGACTATGAAAAGGAAACTAAAATTTCAACATTATCACATTATTCATAAAAGATCTCATGGTTGTGGTCACATATGTGAACTAACACCATGGGGAGAGAAACACAAAGCAGGAAATCATGCAGGGAACCCTAACAGAAGACAAAATAGGACCGAATAAACAAGCCCAAAGAAACTCTGTATCCATCTCCTTAGATAGGAGTTTTGAGGAATGGGGCAGGTTCACGATTACAAATTTTCTATGGTGTCATACCTCCACACATGAGATTATCATTTCACATGTCATTCAAATTTTGGCTTGGGAATTCCTGAGCTAGATGGACTGGGGACTACAGAATTCAGCTTTAAATGTTTTAATAGATAGTCATTCAATGACATTTGAAGAAACCAGTGTAACATATTCATTTTCTTTTTAGGCTCTTTGTGGGTTTTTTTCCTAAGGTTTCTGTTTTTCTACTTCTCTCTTGGTGAGACAAACAGGTTCACCTTCTTGTTCCAAAATGGACTGTTCAAACCACAGTATAGGAATCAACTGTGGGGTAACATACATGAGAACAGATTTTCTCCCATGAAAACCAGAAAGTCTGACAGGTACTGACACTTTTCATCCACCCCAAATGTTGCTCTAAACACCTTTTGCCAACATTTCGAGTGTTTCATCTTTCTACTCAATGGTCTTTTGTGAAGCTGCTTACTCGGGAATGGAAATTTTGACTGTGTTGACAGTGTAGAATACGGTGTGTGCCTTCTGTGATCCACAGTAGATATCTGAGGGTCTACAAATTTGATTTTTCCTGTGATCTGCGATCTGCTCTCCACAATGCAATCCCTTCAGATTGCCTGGAGGGAACACATTTTCTAAGCTCATCAAAGAATTTGTTATCATTTGTTTGTTACATTCCTCCCAGGTACTTCCTATTTCCGCCAATATTTGCCTCTGAGGAATGCCCTATTCAACTGAGCAGGGGGCTTTGGCTTCTAATCACTTGCCCCTTTTCTGAGGATTTTTTCAACCTGGGGTTTGTCCAACCTGGCAGTGGTCAATAGACTGCAGTCTTCCCTTGTTATAAACAACTGGACTGCAATGCCTATTTTCTGAAATTCAACCAGTGAGAATGTGTTGCTCTGACACTTCTCAGTGTTCCAATCCATTAGGGAATTCAACTGACAAATGGTGGCTTGTCACACAGTGTGAGGAAAGTTGTGATTTTCCCTGTGCCACCTGTAGGCTGACTTCCCACAGAAGCAGATATTTATACAAAATGTTGAGGGAAAATTTTCCCACAGAGTATAAACCTGAAACTCTGAAGTTCATTTCAGTTGACTTCAACCAGAAAGCGTTCTTCCTGAATGCTTGGGCTCTACACTCTATTTGAGATCACCTACGTGGTAGCAAAGACTCTTTAAACACTGAAATATGCTGTCATAATTTCTGGCCCTTCTGAAAATTAAAATGGAAATTACAGCTGAGTGCAACTCAGAGCACACAATTTCCCTGCTGGCAAGTGTCAACACTGTTAAGGTGGACCCCTTTACTGTGGCCTCAAACATCCACCCAGGGACTGACTATATGAGCCTCTCATGGTCCCTTTCTTCCCTTGACTGAGCCAGATTGCTCAGGTCATTTCACTCATTCTTCATCTTTTCCACCTAAGCCAGGTCTCCATGGGTTTGTGCCTCTGATTTGTAAGCATCTGATGACACACCTTTGGCAAGTACAGCCACTTCCTCACCTCTGGGCCTTGTATCTTTTTCTAAGTTTCATGGAGGGTGCCAATCAATGTGTGTTAGAGAAAGAAAAGTGTGTAGTGTGAAATCCTGTCCCACACACTCCACTAATGGATCAATTATGTCATTTCACAAGTTTGCTAAGATTATTTGTGCCTAGCGATATGGGATTTTCCCTGAGTTTTGGAGTGAAAGAATTGATTTCATAAAAGAATTGGTTGTTCTCTGAACCACTGAAAGTTATGGACCCAATTTCTATGTTGTTCTCATCCAGCAGGATATATATGGAGTTTGGGAAAATGTGCTGATCTTTGTCTCTGTAGTATGTTGTTCTGTTCTATACTGAGACAGGAGCTCATGTCTATGTTCCTCTGTGCAATGCTGCCTAAGCTGTTGACCTCCTCTATGATGGGTTCTGACAAATGTAAACCAAGTGGAAGCAGGCAAGCTGAGGCAGGTACAGCCAACATTCATGCCTTGTAGGAGGTCTCATTTTATAGGCACTAATCCTGTAAATCCTGCTCTCCAGAGAAAACTAATCTTAACATGTCAGCAAGAACCATGGAATCAATGTGTTTAGTGAGGGGAGGCTTAGAAAGCAAGCCCTCTCTAATGCATTGTGACACTTCCCTGTCTTAAAATTTGTTCCCTCCTTGCATTTCAAAAATTGCAACCACAGTCTGAGTGATGTTTATGCCCCTTAGAATGCAGGGCAGAGAAAGAGGCTCTCCAAGAATTTTTATTCAATTCACATTGTCAGCACAACTTATCATGAAGAAAACGCAAAAGAATCTTGAACAATAACACCAAGGGAAAAGAAAATACTCTATTATTGGAATGGCTGAGTTTTTGGAAACAGGCTGGAATGCTAAAGAGCTGTTCCCCACCTAGTTACAGCAATAAAGAGGCTTTAACTTGTCAGGCATCCACACTTGGCTGTGATTTGCTGATTAGCAATGTGAGCTGGAGCCCTGAATCTATGACACAGCTGTGCTGTAAGGGACCTGGATCATTATGCTGCATGTTGTCATGGAGACATAGGTAGTAGGCAGGCCCTTTTAGGGCAAGATTAGAAAAGATATTGTATAAAAAAGTATTTTTTCTGAAAGTTCCCTTGAGTGAGTTTTTTTTCAATTTTTCATGATTATATGGAATATGCCTGCAAATCTACCCATGGATGCAGTGCCAATGGGACATGAGACATCACAGGATCTGGCAGTTGATTTTTCCCACGATTTTCCATTGAGTTTCTTCTTTCCAGTTAAACACTATGTCATTTGGCTGAGTCCCCTTCCCTAAATTCTTCATGGACTGGTTACTTTGAACATTCACAGACAGTCCAAGGGCTGTCTGTGGAATTTTTCGGCAACAAAACCTGTGCAAGCATATAGGATTTGCAATCCCAGAATGGATATCAAGTGGATTTCAGGCACAGCCATCCTGAAACCATTCATATTCCAATGAGCATGGTTTCAACAGGTTTTCTAGGCAATAATGTGAAAATACTCTGTCTTTTCTATACCAGGCCTCATGATGAAGCAAAGCAATTAGAAAGGGAAGGAAAGGTAAAGGAAAAATTATAGGAAAGAGACAGAGCCAGTCAATCTGAGGTAAAAAAGAAAAAAACCAATAAAACCTGGAATTAAGAAAAGGAAACTAAAATTTCTGCATTATCACATTGTTCATAAAAGATCTCAAGGTTGTTGTCACATATGTGAACTAACACCATGGGGAGGGAAACACAAAGCAGGAATTCATGCAGGTAACCCTAACAGAAGACATAATGTGACTGAATAAACAAGCCCCACAAAAGCTCTCTATCCATCTCCTTTGATAGGAGATTTCGGGAATGGGGAAGGGTCAAGATTACATATTTTCTATGTTGTCAGAGCTCCGCACATGAGATTATCACTTCACATATTATTCCAATTTTGGCTTGGGAATTCCTGAGCTAGATGGTCTGGGGACTACAGAGTTCAGCTTTAAATGCTTCAATAGATAGTCATTCAATGACATTTGAAGAAACAAGTGTAAAATTTTCATTATCTTTTGACGTTATTTGTGGGTTTTTTCCCTAAGTTTTCTGTTTTTCTAGCTCTCTCTTGGTGAGACAAACAGCTTCACATTCACATTCTAAAACGGACTATTCAAACCATAGTATAGGAATCAACTGTGAGGTATCATACCTGAGAACAGATTTTCTCCCATTGAAACCAGAATGTCTGACAGGTACTGACACTTTTCATCCACCACAAATGTTGCTCTAAACACCTTTTTTCAACATTTTGAATGCTTCATCTTTCTACTCAATGGTCTTTTGTTAAGCTGCCTTCTTGGAAAGGGAAATTTTGACTGTGTTGACACTGTAGAATATGGTGTGTGCCTTCTGTGATCCACAGTAGATATCTCAGGGTCTACAATGTTGACTTTTTCTTGTGATCTACTGTCTCCTCTCCCCAATCCAGTCCCATCAGATGGCTTGGAGGGAACACATTTTCTGAGCTCTTCAAAGGGATTTGTTATCATTTGTTTGTTACATTCCTCCCAGGTACTTCCTATTTCTGAAAACATTTGCCTCTGAGAAATGTGCTATTCAGCTGAGCAGTGGCTTTGTCTTCTAATCACTTACCCCTTTTCTGAGGATTTTTTCAACCTGGGGTTTGTCCAGCCTGGCAGTGGTCAATAGACTGCAGTCTTCCCTTGTAATTACACAGTGGGAGAGCAATGCCTATTTTATGAAATTCAACCAGTGAGAATGTGTTGCTCCGACACTTCTGAGTGTTCCAATCCATTAGGGAATCCAACTGACAAATGGTGGCATGTGAATCATTGTGAGGAACATTGCAGTTTTCCCTATGCCACCTGTAGGCTGACTTCCCACAGAAGCAGATATTTATACAAAATATTAAAGTAAAATTTCCCCAAAAAGTATAAACCTGAAACTCTCAAGTTCATTTCAGTTGGCTTCAACCTGCAAGGGTTCTTCCTGAATACTTGGCTTCTACACTCTATTTGAGATCACCTACATGGTAGCTAAAACTCTTTAAAGATTGAAATATGCTGTCATATTTTCTGACCCCATGTGAAGGTTAAAATGGAAATTATGGCTGAGAGCAACTCCAAGCACACAATTTCCCTGCTGGCCAGTGTTAACACTGCTAAGGTGGACACATTTACTGTGGCCTCAAATTGCCACCCAGGGACTGACCCTATGAGCCTCTCATGTCCCATTTCTTCCCTCGCATGAGCCAGATAGCTCAGGCCATTTCACTCATTCTTCATCTTTTCCACCTAAACCAGGTCTCCTTGGGATTTGTGCCTCTGTGCTGTAAGCATCTGATGACACACCTTTGGCAAGTACAGCCACTTCCTCACCTCTGGGCCTTGTAACTTCTGCCAAGTTTCATGGAGAGTGCTGATCATGATGTGTTAGAGAAAGAAAAGGGTGAAGTGTGAAAGCCTGTCCCACACACTCCACTAATGGTTTACTTGTGTCATTTCACAAGTTTGCTAAGATTATTTGGGCCTTGGGAGATGGGATTTTCCATGAGTTTTGGAGCAAAAGAGTTGATTCATATAGAATTGTTTTTTCTCTGAACCACTGAAAGTTACGGACACAATTTCTATGTTGTTCTCATCCAGCAGGATATATATGGAGTTTGGGAAAATGTGCTGATCTTTGTCTCTGTAGTATGTTGTTCTGTTCTATACTGAGACAGGAGCTCATGTCTATGTTCCTCTGTGCAATGCTGCCTAAGCTGTTGACCTCCTCTAAGTTGGGTTGTTAGAAATGTAAACCAAGTGGAAGCAGGCAATCTGAGGCAGGTACAGCCAACATTCATGCCTTGCAGGAGTTCTCATTTTGTAGGCACTAATCCTGTGAATCCTGCTCTCCTGAGAACACTTATCTCAACATGTCTGCAAGAACCCTGGTCTCAATGTGTTTGGAGATGGCAGGCTTCAAAAGCAAGCCCTCTCTAATGCATTGTGACATTTCCCTGTCTTGAAACTTGTTCCCTCCTTGTGTTTCAAGAATCACAACCACTGTCTGAGTGATGTTTATGCCCCTTAGAATGCAGGACAGAGAAAGAGGCTCTCCAGGAATTTTTATTCAATTCACATTGTGTGAGCACACAGTATGATGAGGAAAACGTAAAAAAATCATGAACGAAACTACCAAGAGAAAGGAAAATAGTGCATTAGTGGAGTGGCTGAGTTTTTGGAAACATGCTGAAATGCTGAAGAGCTGGGACCCACCTAGTTATAGCAATAAGGAGGCTTAAGTTTGCCAGGAAACCACCCTTGGCTGTGAATGGCTGAGCAGCATTGTGAGCTGGAGCCCAGAATCTATGACACAGCTGTGCTGTTTGGGACCTGGATCACTGTGAGGGTTCGAGACACCTGCCACGTGTATGAACACACCAACAGACACCTTCGCATGCAATATGCAAGGGGTCTTTTTTGTCCAAGCATGCATGGGGCTCACTGAACATGCAGGAACAGAGACCCCCAAGTTGAGCTGCAGCAGGGCTTTTAAGCTATAGAACAAAAGGAGGAGGTGTCTTTGCAAGCGTGGTCACAGAAGCAGATGGCATTAGTTAGTTTAAAGGTCTTTTTACATTTACTGGATGAGACGACCATAGGAAGGTCTAGAGTTGGGCAGCAGAGGGCGTTTCCTAAAATGGGCAGCAGATGCTCAGGAAAGGTACATTCTGTAAATTTCTTAGTCATGAGAGGGGGCTGTTTTAAATTCTTCTTACATCCCCCCTTTTTGTTTTGTGCATCTCTAATCTTAGAGATCGGGGTTTTTATTGTTTGGATCATCTAGAATCACATATTGTTGTCTGAGGAGCATTAGTTTTACATTGCCAATCTGACTTTGTATTAGGTTTGTTATTCTATTTAATATACAGGGTCCTACAGTTATTATTAAGAGCAGCACAATCAAGGGTCCTGTTAGGGCTGACAGTAAGGTGGTGAGCCATGGAGACTGGCTGAACCAAGACTCAAATAAGCGTTATTGGGCTTCTCGTTCTTTTTGTCTTTGGTTTAATCTTTCCCTGAGTTTGGACATGGAGTCTTTAACAACTCAAAATGATCCGCATAGAAGCAGCATTGTTGTTTTAAGTCTGCACATAATCCCCCCTCCTTAAGGAAAAGTAAATCAAGTCCTCATCTATTCTGTAAAACTACTTCTGAGAGGAAGGTCAGAGAGTTTTGGAGGGCCATGATGGATGTTTCTATGGCCTTCAAGTCTTGGTCTATTGTGCCTTGAAATTGACTAGTCTGTTTGTTGCCATGTATAATGGCAGCTGTCCCTGTGCCTATGCTGGCTGTGGCGGCTACTCCCAAATGAACTGCCAGAGTTATCGAGATCGGTTCTCTTTTGTATCTAATTTGGCCTGATAGTTTATCTTCCAGTTCTGTCCCCGAATGGTAGAGTATTTGGGGGTATATAGAGACCAGTACACAAAAGTTAACAGAGTTATTGATAACTTTTGTAGATATGCAGGGGGTGATTCCAGTGTCACATGCCCATTTTAAACTGGTGGGAGGTTGAAGGAATATATCTTTTTCTTGGATTTGATTAATAGTGGTACATAAAGTTTTAATGTGGGAAGGAGGATTACCTATACAGGTCCCCTGTCCCCTAACCTTAGACAAGGTAAGTTTATGGTCATTGTCCCAGTCACAGGATGAGCCAGAAGAGAGGGTAGTGTATGGTTCTTTTACAGCTATCCCTTCATAGTAGGGTGGTGAAGCAGACAGGCAAAACCAGCATGACTGTGTAAGGTCAGCTTGAGTGTGATTAAGGGCAGAATAGGCTCCCAGGAGAAGGTTATATAATCGGTCACCAGGAGTCATTGGTTTGTGGGGAATGGGAGTAGGAATTGGGGAACTAGTGGAGTTACAGGGATTATAATCGAGTTTTAGTGGGGTCATGGGTCTTGGTTGAGGACGTGGGTTCTTTTTATTTAGTGCAGAGTTGGGTCCTACTCCCATAGCTTTTTGGGAAACTTCTTCCTTTTTAATTAGTATCAGTCCTCCTCTATCTGTGCCACTCTCATAATATCTGATTCCCCACGTCATTCCAGTCAGCCATTTTGGGTAGGTAGGGGTGGTGATATATATATATATATATATATATATATATATATATATATATATATCTTTTGGCAGGTTTCTGGAGTGTTTTCTGGACCGTACAGGTCTATGTCCCCGTCCCAAGCATCAGAGGAGGTACATATATATTGGTTGCATCTTTTTGGGTGTCCTATTTTTAAATGTTGGTCAGGGGTAGTGACACTCCAAGTATTTGCTAGGGTTTCACATCCCCAATAGGCACAGTAATAGTGTCCTGGGCTGTTACAATAACTTTTTCCAGGATTGGAATCAGGACACATATATACACCAGTGAGGTTACAACAGGGTCAGTGGGTGGTTAACTGACAGGGGGGTATCTGGAAGGATGGTCCTCCCGTCCCTTCCCAAGTGTGTAGGGTCTTTCCATCTTCCCATCTAGGTATTGTCCATTTCCAGGGTTTATGGGGATTGGGATTGAGTTCTCCTAGGGGAAGGAGGAGGAGGAATAATAACCCTATGAACCCATAACTTGAGGGGATTTTCAGTCTTTTCCAATTTCCATTGAGGCTCCAGCAGTGGTGGTGCTGGCTTGAGGGGTGATGTGTGGATCCAGGACACGATGCCATCAACTTTAACTGCCATAGGGGTAGTCAGGATTACTTAGTAGGGTCCTTTCCAGCGAGGTTCTAGGGTCTGTATCTGATGGCAACGGACGTAGATGAAGTCTCCCACATTGTATTGGTGATAAGCGGGTCCATTGCTTGGCTGGTAGGCTGAAGAGAGTTGGCACCACAGGACCTTCTGAATTTGGTCTAGAGCCTGGAGTCTATCAATTAAAAAGGTATGGGGTAAATGGGTGTCCTTAAGTAGGGGGCTGAGGTCTCAAATGGGGGGAGGGGTTCCATATAGGATCTCGAAGGGAGTTAGATTAGGCAGCTGGGAAGAAGGAGTGTTTCTAGCTCTGAACAAAGCATAAGGTGGGAGCATGGTCCAGTCTTTAGAACCAGTCTCTTTGGCTAATTTTGTCAAGGTCTCTTTGATTGTTCTATTCATTCTCTCTACCTGTCCTGAACTTTGGGGTCTATAAGCACAATGAAGTTTCCAATCAATCCCCAATATCTTGGCCAATCCCTGACTTACCTGAGCCACAAATGCCAGTCCGTTATCAGACCCAATTACCTTTGGCAGGCCAAAAAAAGGAAAGATCTCTTCCATCAACTTTTTAACTACCATCAGTGCAGTTTCCCTTTGGGTAGGGAATGCCTCAGTCCATCCTGAGAAAGTGTCTATAAAGACTAACAAATATTTAAGCCCATATCTAGTTGGCTTTATCTCAGTAAAATCCACTTCCCAGAATTGTCCTGGCTGGGTTCCTCATAATCTCTTTCCTTTTGGGGATTTGGAGGGGAAAGTGTTGACAACCTGGCAAGCTTGGCAACTTTTGGTAACATGTTCTGCTAGTTCCTTAATTTGGGTGGCTGACAGTTGACTATCCATTGATTGATTTCTGGCCAATAAGCACAACATTTTTGTCCCCAGATGGGTTAACTTATGGGCCTGTTGGAAATAGGCTAGAAGTTCTGTTTTTCCCATCTTGGGAGTTTGGAGAGGCTCATTTGGACAGGTCTCTGATAGAGTATTGACCTCCAGGAGCAAAGTGGTAGGGGCACTTAAGGCCGCCTGCTTTGCAGTTTTATCTGCATGGTTGTTGCCCTGTATTATAGGGCCTGTACCTTTTTGGTGGCTATTGCAGTGCACCATGGCCAATTTTTGTGGTAGCATAATATCCACCAAGAGTCTAATAATTTCTTGTTTGTTTTTGATCTCCTTTCCAGCAGAAGTTAGGAGTCCTCTCTGTTGGTAAATAGCCCCATGTATGTGCACCGTGGCAAAAGCGTAGCAGCTATCAGTATAAATGGTTGCCCTTTTTCCTTTTGCCAACTCTAATGCCTTTGAAAGGGCAATTAATTCTGCCCTCTGCACAGATGTGCCTTCTCTCAGTCCTGATGACCAGATAACTTGAGTCCCATCTGTAATCATGGCCCCCGCATGTCTCTTACCTTCTAGTAGGAAACTGCTGCCATCAGTGAACCAGGTTACCTCAGCATCTGCGAGTGGCCAGTCTGTCAGGTCTCAGTGAATTCCAATTTCCTCTGCCAGAATCTCTTGACAGGTATGGAAGATTGGCTCAGATGTCTCTTCAGGCAGTAGAGTGGCCAGGTTGAGGGCAGTTGGAGGACCAAATGTTATTCAGTCCTTATTGAGCAGGAGGCTTTGGTAGTGAGTGATTCTGGCATTGGAGAGCCATCTATCTGGGGGCTGGCGGATGACACTTTCTAATGTGTGTGGGGCTATTATGGTCAATTTCTGTCCCAGAGTCAGTTTATCTGCATCTTTGGTTAGGATAGCTGCTGCTGTGATAGCCTTTAGACAATGGGGCCATCCATTTGCCACAGGGTCTAATCTCTTTGACAAATAGGCCACAGGTCACTTCCATGTGCTGAAGGCC
This sequence comes from Hydrochoerus hydrochaeris, assembly GCA_004027455.1. Lineage (NCBI taxonomy): Eukaryota > Metazoa > Chordata > Mammalia > Rodentia > Hydrochaeridae > Hydrochoerus > Hydrochoerus hydrochaeris. The sequence goes on from PVLA01016374.1 coordinate 13,061, forward strand.
TGAGTTAACACCCCTCGAGCTATTCCTCATTGTTCTTCAATATAGAGAGCAAAGGGTTTTTCTTTATTGGGAGAGAGCCAATGCAGGGGCAGAAAACAGGGCCTTTTTGATCTGATCGAAGGCCTGTTGTTGGTCAGTGCTCCAGGTAAAGGTGGCGTCTCCCTTTAGGAGGGGTTAGAGGGGAGCAGCAAAGGAGGCAAACCCCAGGATCCATAGGTGGCAGAATCTCGCTGTCCCCAGAAATTCCCACAATTGTCTCTTACTCGTGGGTGGGGGAATTTGAGTAACAGTTTTTTTCCTGGCTTCCATGAGCCATCATTTTCTGTTTTTGAGGGTGTATCCTAAGAAGATGACTTCTTTTTGGCAAATTTGGGCCTTTTTAGCAGAGGCTCTATATCCCAATTTGGCTAACTCTTGTAAGAGCTCCCACGTCCTATACATACAGTCTGTTTCCAAATCTGCAGCCAGCAGAAAGTCATCTACATACTGAAGAAAAGTTACAGCAGGGTGTTGGATTTGAAAGGCAGCCAGGTCCTTGTGGAGAGCTTCATCAAAGATGGTAGGAGAGTTTTTAAATCCCTAAGGGAGGTAGGTCCAAGTCAGCTGTCCTGATGTCCCTGTGTCAGGGTCTGTCCATTCGAAGGCAAACAGAAGTTGACTATCTTTATGTAACTATAGACAAAAGAAAGCATCTTTTAGATCCAGTATCGTATACCAGAACTTTTTGAGACCAAGAGTGCTAAGCAGACTGTAGGGATTAGGCACTGTAGGATGTATATCCTCTACCCTGTAATTTACTTCTTATAAATCCTGTACTTCTCTGTAGTCTCCTGTTCCTGGCTTTTTGACTGGTAGCAAGGGGGTATTCCAAGCCAATTGGCATGGTACTAATACCCCCAAATCAAGGAACTTTTGTATGTGTTTCTTTATCCCCTGATGAGCCTCCTTGCTTATATAATATTGTTTGATGGGGACCGGTGAGGCAGATGCCTTTAAGGATATTACCACAGGGGGCTGTAACGTGGCTAGTCCTAGTCCAGCTGTGTCAGCCCATGAGTCAGGGAATGATATAAACCAGTTCTGGGGTATAGCCGGGGCCGTGGGCTGACTATAAAGTTGGTATTCATCATCTGTTGCCAAAGCCAGCATAGTCACCATAGGTTGGCTCACCAGGGGGTTGAGGAAAGTCACTTGGGGCCCTTGAGGCTTGAAGGTTATTCTAGCTCTTAGTTTAGTTAGAAGATCTCTCCCCATAAGGGGAGCTGGGTACTCCAGTATTACTAAGAAGGAATGTTGGACTTTACCTTTACCTAGGTCGATAGTCCTCTTAGTGGTCCATGCTCTGTATTTGCTCCCATTAGCCCCTTGAACCAAGGACCTTTTGGATGACAGAGGTCCCAATGGGGCTTGGAGAGAGAAAAGACAGCTCCCATATCTACTTCAAAGTCGATTGGGGTCCCCTCCACGTTAAAAGTTACCCTGAGCTCGGGGAGGGGATCCAAGCCCCGTCCCCTCTAGTCTTCTCCTTCCAAGGCCAGCACATTAGGTTGGCATTGTTGAGCCTCTAAGGCCTGTTCCTTTTGTCTTTTCCTCTTGTTTTTTCTTTTAAGCTTGGGGCAATCTTTGATGAGGTGTCCCAACTCCTTGCAATATGCACATTGGTTGGGGTCAAGAGGAGGGTGGCATGGCTTATCCTCATCTATATTTCCCTGAACTCCTTTTACTACTGTGGTCAAGATTTTTGTCAATTCCTTATTCCTCTTTCTATCTCTGGTTAGTTCTTTCTCCTGTCTCTCTTTTTCCTTTCTCTGTTCCTTCTCCTCCTCTGTCTCTCTCTTGTAATATACTTTATCAGCTTCTTTTACCAAATCTCTTAAAGTCAAGTCTTGTAACCCATCTAGTCATTGGAGCTTATGCCTAATGTCTGAAGCTGACTGACCTATAAAGGCCATGGCAACAGATGCCCATTGTCCCTCATCTTGAGGGTCAAAGGGAGTGTACCTACAATAAGCTTCCATTAGTCTCTCTAAGAATATCAAGGGTGATTCAGTAGGCCCTTGAAGGATCTCCCTTACCTTAGCCAAATTTGTAGGCTGCCTAGAAGACCTGCCAAAAGATTCTGGTGATAGATGGACAGATGCTCCCTACCTTCCAGAGTATTGGGGTCCCAATCAGGGCAGCACAATGGGAAGAAATCATCAATGATATTTGGGAGCTGGATAGGTCTCCCATCCTGTCCTGGCACAAGTTTTCTGGCCTGTATGAGGATTCAATCCTTTTCTTCGGTGGTGAACAAGGCCCCCAGCAACTGTTGACAGTCATCCCAGGTAGGCTGGTGAGAGAACATGAGAGACTCCACCAACCCGGTTAACCTAGAAGGATCCTCAGAAAAAGGAGGGTTATTATTTTTCCAATTATATAAGTCAGAGGAGGAAAAGGGCCAGTATTGGAGTGCTGGCATTTCCCCCATTCCCATTGTCCAGCATGGGTCCATGCGGCCTGAGGGGGAGTGTGATTGCCACTCCATCTTGAAGGCCCAGGGCCCGCTGACTTTGGGTTCCTTGGGCTGGCACATAGTCTGCAGCATCAACTAGAGGGCCCAGCAGAGTCTGCTCAGGGGTAAAGGGTGGAGAGTGTGGAATAGGAGAAAGGGGAGGAGCAGCGGCAGCTGCTGCAGCAGTTGCCTCGGTTGGAACAGAGGGTAGAGGGGGGTAAGGAGGAGGAGGTGCCTCGGAGTCCAATAGGATTAAGTCAGACTGAAACTTGGGCAGAACCAGAGGAGGGAGAGAGGGGTAGAGGTTGGGGACAGGGGATCGAGCAGGTTGAGCTTTTATGGGTAAGAGAGTGGCGGGCTCTGGTAGAGTCGGAGTTAAAAAGGGCCTTACCCATTTTGGGGGATCTTCACATAAGTCTTGCCACACCACAATGTAAATTTGTTGGTCAGTATGTCCCTGTCCCCTAGGATGAAAGACTATAGTCTTAACTGCCTGGATAATGGGGAGGTGGAAAGTCCCCTCTGGTGGCCATCCCACCTGAAATGTAGGCAACTCTGAAGAGCAGAACGTCTGCCATTTACCTTTTTTGACAAGTAAAGAAACATTATGAGCCCTCTCTCATATTTCTGACCAATGATCTAGAGTGAGAGAGAGAGGGGTAGATGCTGTTTCTCCCATGGTGGGTGCTGTGGAACAAAATAAGGTTAGTGGTGCTGAACAAACAAAGACAGACAAACACTAAGACCAAGACAACAGACAAATGCCAGCGTGCAAAACTTCCCCAAAGGAGGAAGTAAACAGAATCTGAGGAATGACTAATGGTGACTCCACCACAAAATAGACTCAGAGAGCTTATGATCCCCAGGGCATCCCCCGGGGAAGTGACCTGTGACACAGAAGCCTGGAGGCAAGTCACTTGGACCAAGAGCTCACGTGTCTTGGTGCCAGTCACAATAAAACTAGCAATCGCAAAGTGAAACTAAAAACAGAGAGAGAGAGAGAGAGAGAGAGAGAGAGAGAGAGAGAAATAGAGATGGCCATACGGAGGCAAGTCACTTGGACCAAGAGCTCATGCATCTTGGTGCCAGTCACAACAAAACTAGTGATCACAAAGTGAAATTAAGACAAAGAGAGACAGAAATAGGGAGAGATAGAAATGGCTGTACTTACCCTGAGAGGTGGCTGTTGAAGTCTCCCAATGCATGGGGTAATCCCAGTCTCACAGGGGCCTCCAATGTGAGGGGTTGAGACACCCGCTGTGTGTAGGGAGACACCAACAGATGACTTCTCATGCAATAGGCAAGGGGTCTTTATTGTCCAAGCATGCGTGGGGCTCACTGAACACGCAGGAACAAAAGCCCCAAGGTGAGCTGCAGTAGGGCTTTTAAGCTATAGAACAAAGGGAGGAGGGGTATTTGCAAGCATGGTCGCAGAACCAGATGGCATTGGTTAGTTTAAAGGGCTTTTTACATTTATTGGAGGAGATGACCATAGGGGGGTCTAGAGTTGGGTGGCGGAGGGCACTTCCTAATATGAGCAGCAGATGCTCAGGAAAGGTACATTCTGTAAATTTCATAGTCATGAGAGGGGGTTGTTTTGAATTCCTCTTACATTACAGTGCTGCACATTGTCATGGAGACATAGGTAGTAGGCAGGTCCTTCTAGGGCAAGATTAGAAAAGATTTTGTATAAAACAGTATTTTTTTCTGAAAGATCCATTGATTGAGTTTTTTCATGATTTTTCATGAGTATATAGTATATGCCTGCAAATCTACCCATGGATGCAGTGCCAATGGGACATAAGATATCTCACTTGATTTTTGCCACAATTTTCCATTGAGTTTCTTCTTCCAGTTGAACACTATGTCATTTGGCTGAGTCCTCTTCCCTAAATTCTTAAAACAGTGGTTGCTTGGAACATTCACAGCCAGTCTAAGGGCTGTCTGTGGAATTTCACAGCAACAAAACCAGTGCAAGGATATTGGATTTGCAATCCCAGACTGGACTTCAAGTGCAATTTCTGGCACAACCATCCTGAAACCATTCATATTCCAATGAGCATGGTTTCAACAGGTGTTCTAGGCAATAAGTGTGAAAATACACTGTCTTTTCTGTACCAGGTCTCATAATGGAGCAAAGGAACTAGAAAGGGAAGGAAAGGTAAAGGAAAAATTATAGGAAAGAGACAGAGCCAGTAAATCTGATGTTAAAAAAAAACACAAAACGCTGGGACTATGAAAAGGAAGTTAAAATTTCAGCATTATCACATTATTCATAAAAGATCTCATGGTTGTTGTCACATATGTGAACTAACACCATGAAGAGGGAAACACAAACAGGAATTTATGCAGGTAACCCTAACAGAAGACATAAAAGACCAAATAGACAAGGCCAATAAAAGCTCTGTATCCATCTCCTTAGATAGGAGATTTGGGGAATGGGGCAGGGTCAAGAATACATATTTTCTATGTTATCAGAACTCCACACATGAGATTATCACTTCACATGTCATTCCAATTTTGGCTTGGGAATTCCTGAGCTAGATGGTCTGGGGACTACAGAGTTCAGCTTTAAATGCTTCAATAGATAGTCATTCAATGACATTTGAAGAAACAAGTGTAAAATTTTCATTATCTTTTGACGTTATTTGTGGGTTTTTTTCCTAAGGTTTCTATTTTTCTAGCTCTCTCTTGGTGAGACAAACAGCTTCACATTCACATTCTATAACAGACTGTTCAAACCACAGTGTATGAGTCAACTGTGGGGTATCATACATGAGAACAGATTTTCTCCCATGAAAACCAGAAAGTCTGACAGGTACTGACACTTTTCATCCACCCCAAATGTTGCTCTAAAAACCTTTTGCCAATATTTCGAATGTTTCATCTTTCTACCCAATGGTCTTTTGGGAAGATGCTTACACGGGAAGGGAAATTTTGACTGTTTTGACACGGTACAATATGGTGTGTGCCTTCTGAGATCCATAGTAGATATCTGAGGGTCTACAAAGTTGATGTTTTCCTGTGATCTGCTGTCTCCTCTCCCCAATCCAATCCCACCTGATGGCCTGGAGGGAACACATTTTCTGAGCTCTTCAAAGGAATTTGTTATCATTTGTTTGTTACATTCCTCCCAGGTACTTCTTATTTCTGCAAATATTTGCCTCAGAAGAATGCCCTATTCCACTGAGCAGGGGGCTTAGGCTTCTAATCACTTGCCCCTTTTCTGAGGATTTTTTCAAGGTGAGGTTTGTCCAGCCTGGCAGTGGTCAATAGACAGCAGTCTTCACTTGTAATTACACAATGAGAGAGCAATGCCTATTTTCTGAAATTCAACCAGTGAGAATGTGTTGCTCTGACACTTCTGAGTGTTCCAATCTGTTGGGGAATCCAACTGACAAACAGTGGCATGTCAACCAGTGTGAGGAAAGTTGCAATTTTTCCTATGCCACCTGTAGGCTGACTTCCCACAGAAGCAGATATTTATACAAAAAGTTAAAGGAAAAATTTCCCAAAGAGTATAAACCTGAAAATCTCAAGTTCATTTCAGTTGGTTTCAACCTGCAAGGGTTCTTCCTGAATACTTAGCCTCTACACTCTATTTGAGTCACCTACATGATAACTAAGACTCTTTAAACACTGAAACATGCTGTCATGTTTTCAGACCCCATCTGAAAATTAAAATGAAAATTACAGCTGAGTGCAAGTCAAAGCACACAATTTCCCTGCTGGCCAGTGTCAACACTGCTAAGGTGGACACATTTACTGTGGCCTCATACTGCCACCCAGGGACTGACCCTATGAGCCTCTCATGTCCCCTTTCTTCCCTTGCATGAGCCAGATAGCTCAGGCCATTTCACTCATTATTCATCTTTTCCACCTAAACCAGGTCTCCTTGGGATTTGTGCCTCTGAGCTGTAAGCATCTGATGATACACCTTTGGCAAGTACAGCCACTTCCTCACCTCTGGGCCTTGTATCTTTTGCCAAGTTTCATGGAGGGTGCTGATTAAGGAGTGTTATAGAAAGAAAAGGGCATAGTGTGAAAGCCTGTCCCCCACACTCCACTAATGGATCAATTGTGTCATTTGAGAAGTTTGCTAGGATTATTTGGGCCTAGGGAGATGGGATTTTCCCTGAGTTTTGGACTGAAAAATTGATTCATAAAAGAATCGGTTGTTCTCTGGACCACTGAAAGGTATGGACCCAATTTCTATGTTGTTCTCATCAGCAGGTTATATCTGGAGTTGGAAAAATGTGCTGATCATTGTCTCTGTAGTATGTTGTTCTGTTCTATACTGAGACAGGAGCTCATGTTTATGTTCCTCTGTTCAATGCTGCCTAAAGCTGATGACATCCTCCAATTTGGGTTCTTACAAAGGAAAACTAATTGGAATCAGGCAAGCTGAGGCAGGTACAGCCAACATTCATGCCTTGCAGGAGTTCTCATTTTGTAGGCACTCATCCTATGAATCCTGCTCTCCAGAGAAAACTAATCTCAACATGTCAGCAAGAACCCTGGACTGAATGTGTTTAGAGATGGCAGGCTTAGAAAGCAAGCCCTCTCTAATGCATTGTGACATTTCCCTGTCTTGAAATTTGTTCCCACCTTGTATTTCAAAAATTACAACCACTGTCTGAGTGATGTTTATTCCACTTAGAACCCATGACTGAGAAAAAGGCTCTCCAGGAATTTTTTTTCAATTCACATTGTGTGAGCACACGTTATGATGAGGAAAATGCAAAAAAAATCATGAATGAATCTACCAAGGGAAAGGAAAATACTGCATTAATGGAGTGGCTGAGTTTTTGGAAAGATGCTGGAATTTTGAAGAGCTGAGCCCCACCTAGTTACAGCAATAAAGAGGCTTAAGATTGCCAGGCAACCACAATTGTCTGTGATTGGCTGAGCAGCATTGTGAGGTGTAGCTCAGAATCTATGACACAGCTGTCCTGTAAGGGACCTAGATAACAATGCTGCACCTTGTCATGGAGACATAGGTAGTAGGCAGGTCCTTTTAGGGCAAGATTTGAAAAGATTATCTATAAGCATCCATCTCCATAGATAGAAATTTTGGGGAATGACATTTGAGGAAACCAGTGTAAACTTTCCATTTTCTTTTTTGGCTCTTTGTGGGTTTTTTTTGTTTTTTCCTAAGGTTTCTGTTTTTCTAGCTCTCATTCACCTTCACATTGTGTAATGGAATATTCAAAACACAGTACTGAAATCAACTGTTGGGTATCATATATGAGAACAGATTTTCTCCCATGAAAACCAGAATGTCTGACAGGTACTGAGACTTTTCCTCCACCCCAAATGTTGCTCTAAACACCTTTT
>PVLA01016375.1:0-20939 GCA_004027455.1 Hydrochoerus hydrochaeris
AGGGAGGGAGGGAGGGAGGGAGGGAGGGAGGGAGGGAAAGGGAAAGGAAAGGAAAGGAAAGGAAAGGAAAGGAAAGGAAAGGAAAAACAAAAAAGAAAAGCAAAGAGTCTGGGTGTGTTGGTGCATACCTATAATCCCAGCAATTGGGAGGCTGAGGCTGGAGGATCACTGTGAGTTTGTGGCCAGCCTGGGCTCAAGGCCAGCCTAAACTGTATAGTGAGACCCTATCTCAAAAAGACCAAAAGGAAAAAAAAAAAAAGAAAAAGAAAAACTATATATTTTTGTATACTTAAAGGTTCTGATTAATGCTGCACCAATATAGCGGTACTTTGGTTCACGAATTTAATTCATTCCAATGATTCTGGTCACAAACTGAATTTTTAAAACATTTAAAAAATTATTTATGTATCTATTTGTATTTTAAACAGAAAAAAAAAACAAATGATACAAAATTTCAAAACAAGACAGTAGGAGAGTAAGAATGGTTAATACATTGCTAATTGTTATATTCAAGTAGGTGCTCATGTTACAAGTTGTAGGCCTGACAAACTGATCAAACAATATAGGCACAAACCTTTCTTTTCATCCCAAACTGAACTGAACAAGAATTGAATTAAATTTTCTCATAAGGTCATCATTGCACCTGACCATTGAATTTGTGCAGCCCCAGCTGCACAGGGGGGCACAGCACTGAGCTCCCTCCCCTCTCTCTAACCCCCAGCCCCAGCTGCACAGGGGGGGCACAGCATGAGCTCCCTCCCCTCTCTCTACCCCCCAGCCCCAGCTGCACAGAGGGGGGTACAGCACTGAGCTCCCTCCCCTCTCTCTAATCCCAGCCCCAGCTGCACAGGGGGGCACAGCACTGAGCTCCCTCCCCTCTCTCTACCCCCCCCAGCCCCAGCTGCACAGGGGGGCACAGCATGAGCTCCCTCCCCTCTCTCTACCCCCCAGCCCCAGCTGCACAGGGGGGTACAGCATGAGCTCCCTCCTTTCCCTCCACCCCCCAGCCCCAGCTACATGGGTCCCCATGGGTGGAAACTAGGGTCACAATCTCAAAGCACCAACTCTAACCCGTTCTTGTGCAGCCTGAACTGGGCTGGTCCTGCTGTCCTTGAACCTGAACTAAACTCTTCTAGGCCAGCAGACCACACCTAGCTCCTAGGCCTGCAGAACCTGTCAATCCCTTTATCCTCCAGCTCCCCAGGGGTCCTGTCACCTATCCACACCACAGCCACCCCAGGGAGATTTGGAGGGTGGGCTCTGGCCACACCAGGTTTTTCTACATCAGTATGGGTGTCATCTCCTCCTTTACCTCCTCCTCTCCGTTTACCTCCTCCTCTCCGTCTACCTCCTCCCTGTCTCTTGGGTAATCCTCAGAGACCCAGCCCACACATTCCGTCCCCTGAGTTTCCCAGGCATAGGGGTGACACTCTGCTTTTCAGGGATGCTGGCCCTTCCCAGCTAACATGCTGCTGCCACATGTCAGTTTCTCAAGGGACGCTTTTTGGGGGGGTCGGGGGCACTGGGGATTGAACTCACGACCTGACACTGCCAGGCAGGAGCTTATGCCATTGAGCTAAACCCCCAGCCCAAGGAATGCTGTTTAAGAGCAGTCCAGGCTGCATGTGTGAGGTGTCTAGTGAGTGCCACAGAACGCAGTATGGCTCGCTGTGCTGTGTGTGGTGGGGTACTGGTTTACCTGCAATCTCAGCTACCCCACTGGCCCAGTCAGGAGGATTAGAACTCCAACCAAGGCCAGCCTGGCCAGCTTGGCAAGACCCTCAAACAACCAAAAAAAAAAAAAATAGATTAGGGTGTGGCTCAGTGGCAGAGTACTTGCCTAGCATGTACGAGACTCCGGGTTCCAGCCCTGATACCACAAAAAACAAACCCACGTTGAGCCTCCGGGTCTCCAAGTGACACCTAAATTAGTAACTGGCCCTTAAGGGCAGGATGAAGAAAGCAAGCTTCGTATCAACGTTCTCGGTAGGGAGAAGCTTCTCCTAGCAACTTTCTGATTCAGACCCAGTGCTTAGGTTGCAGCAGTAGGAAAGCAGCCCGGGTCGGGAGTTGAGTCATCTTAGCCGCTTTCTCCTCAGTGGGACAAAAAACCTAACGCGCACAACTTAAAGGAGAGGTTTATCGTGACCCGTGGTACAGTCCATGGCGACGGGCTCTAAGGCAGAAGCGGCACTGAGAAGCACAAGGCGGAGGAAAAGGCACCAGCCCAGGGCGACCAGGAAGCAGAAAGACAAGGGAGGGGCCGGGGGCAGACAGACAGTTCCAGTCACAGCAGCTCTTGACCTGTGGGCTTCTGCTCCTTCCTGCATGTTCAGCTATGGCGTCATCTCTGGATGAATGTGCTAATGATTTCCTCCTCAAGAGCTCTGACCCCTGACCTCTGCACCAGGCCGGCCCTTGAGTGCCAGGGCCATAGTTCCCCCCCAACTCTCCGCAGTGGGCCTGCATTTGGGGAGCAGGGAGGCAGGCGGAGTGTGTGCAGCGGAAATTGAACTGTGGACGTGTCTACAGCCTTAAGCAATCTCTGCTCATTCAAATTAAATGGGAAGGAGCCAAATGTGGTGGCTCAAGCCTGCAATCCTGGCACTCAGGATGCTGAGGCAGGAAGATCACTGCAAATTCAAGGCCAGATGGGGCTACAAAGTGAGTTGAAGGCCAGCCTGAGCTGCATTATAAGACCCTGTCTCAACAAGACAGAAAACAAAAAACAAAAGACAAAATAAATAAATATGAGAGTGTGAAGGGAAAACTCAAATTTTAAGTAAAAGCCAGCCAAGAAAGCCCACCTAAACCAAGTGGACATGCCTAGAGAATCCCGATAACAACATTCCTTCTTTCGCATAACCTGCTTGTTTAACCGAGGGCCTTGCAATGTTACCCGACCCCTTTAAACTCCCTTGGCAACCTGTGATGTCACCCAACCCTCCAATCATGATGTGCCAAGTCTGCCTTCCTATTGCCCCCCTACTTTCTCCATCAAAGCCTTGCAACCCTGCTGGCCCAGGCTCTGACCCTGGGAGAGAGCCTAGTCAGAGGGCCACAGGTGTAATAAACTGCCTCCTACACCTGCTTGGTGCAGTTTCTTCCTGTATCCACTCCGTTGGCTGTACCAGGTGGCCGCTTCACCATGCCACGCCTGGGGAGGCTCCCACTGCTGCGTCCTGCATCCATCTGCTATGTGTGTGTGATAGGCTGCTGAGGCTTCTTAGGTCGCTGACCTGATCACCTGCATTTCCCGCAGGGCAGGCCGAGTTCAGAGTTCACAGCCGCCCCGGGGCTCGGGCTCTGTAAATGCTGCGGTCTGCAGCCCATCGTTAAGAGGCCTCTGCTTCCCGTCCTGGCTCACAGAGCAGCCTCTGGGCTGCCTGCCTCAGGATCCAAGGGAATGCCTGGCGGTGGACCTGGAGGAAGCACCTAGCCATGGGCTCCTCCAGGAGGTGGTGGAAGTGTAGTGGAGCCTGAGGGCAGGGGGTCGTGAAAAAACCGTTTGCAACCAACAAAAGAGCCACCGGGAAGCAGAGGGGCAACTTAGCTTCGGTTGATTGAAAACAACGGGAAAGAAGCCCATTTTACAGGGCAAGGGGACAATGGATGTTCTGCTTTGTGACCATAAATGTACGTGTCTGGAGGCTAAAGTAGCAGGATCCTGGCAAGTTCAAGGCCAGCCTGGGGTAGGCAGTGAGCTCAAGGCCATCCTGAACTATACAGTGAGACCCGGTCTCAAAAAGAAAACGAAACATAAGACAAAGCAACACAAAGCAAAACAGAAGGAGCCTGTTCCAACCAGGAATTGATTGCTGATGATAAATATGGTACAGCTGAAAGTCTCTTTTTTTTTTTTTCTGTTCTTTCTTGTCTAGGTGAGGAGGGTGCCGGAGCTGGAACTCAAGACTCCTCCACCTTGTGCTAGACAAGCACTCTACCACAAAGCTATACCTTCCATCAGTTTTTTTTTTCTTTTAAAAAAGCTCCCCCACTCCCCCCCCCCCCCCCCCCCCCCCCCCCCCCCCCCCCCCCCCCCCGCCAAAAGGCCAAGCCTCTTTTGTTAAATGCCTGTAATCCTAGCACTTGGGAGGCTGAGGCAGGAGGATCTTTGAGTTCAAAGCCAGCCTGGGCTACATAGTGAGTTTAATATCAATCTGGCCTATACAGCAAAGAAAAAAAAAGAAAGAAAAAAGTCATAATCTACAGGAGACTCTTCCTCCTTTTCTAGCTTTAAACAATTAAAAAACACTGCACTATACTTATTCTTATCATAAGTGTGTTACAATTTTGAAACATGTACGCTAAATAAAGCAACACTTTCAACATATAAGAAAATACATACAAAAGTTTAAATTTAGGAAAAATAGTAATAGACAAATACATGTATTTTTTAGTGGTGCTGGCACTGGAATTGAACCCAAGGCCTTTGCTCTGAGCTACATCCCCAGCACTTTTGACTTTTATTTTGAGAAGGGGTCTCCCCGAGTTACCCAAGCTTGACTTGCACTTGTGAGCCTCCTGCCTCAGCCTTCTGAGCTGAGGTATGCACAGTACGCCAACTTGGATAACGTTTCTCTACAGAGTTAAAAACTACGTAATTCAGCTTCAAAAACACAAATGTATTTTGAAACTGAGGAAGAAAAGAACAGAACTGAAGTGAAGGTGTAAAGTATGTGGGTGTCTAGTTAGGCTAAGCAGTTTTCCTTAAGATTCATCTTCATTTTTTTGAGGGGCACCAGGGATGAAGTCCAAGGTCTTGAACGAGGTGGACACCTTGCTACTGTGCAACCCCCTTCCAGTTCCCTGTTCCTTAATTTTATTTATTGATTGCTTTTTTTTTTTGAGACAGAATCTCACTCTGCAAGTCAGGCTGGCCTTGAACTGGTTTATGTACCCCAGGCGATCCACCTGCCTCAGCCTCCCAAGTGCTGAGATTACAGGCGTGTGCCACCGCGTCCGGCAGGGCTTGACTGTGTTTTTGAGACAGGGTCTTGCTGTGTAGCTCAAACTGGCCTTGAATTCATTAGATAGCCCCACCTGGCCTCAAACTCTCCAGGACCCTCCTGCCTCAGCCTCCTGAGCGCTGAGATTATAGGCTAGAGTACCCACAACTGTCCATATTCCTTAATTTTAAAGGAAACACCTACCTCTTTAGGGTTGTTTCTATGGGAGGAAAAGACCATTTTAACCACCGTCCCTGCTTAAGAGAGACACATTTACAGGTGGAAGCCCGGTAGCCCCCTCAAGGAGTCTGCTGGGGCTCCAGGAATGATTTTCCAGAAGCCTAGTACAAAGAGATGGCTGATGGGCGCCTGGGCGGGAGAGCGCCTGGGAAAGGGGTGACCTCCGGCGCTGGTCCCCACCCCTCTCCCCTGACCTCTGCAGAGGCGCACCTCGTGAGGCCTCGTGCACGGCCCCCACCGCGCCGGCGCCTCTGCGGCCCCACGGGGGGGCGGAGGAGCGAGCCCAGAACACATGACGCCCCCGCCCGCCGCCCGAGCAGCGCATGACCCGGGCCGGTGCAGGGGTCCGGGCCGGGCAGAGCCAGCCGCGTCCCAAGCAAGGCCCATGGCCTCGCCGCGCCTGGGCACCTTCTGCTGCCGCACGCGGGACGCGGCCACGCAGCTGGTGCTGAGCTTCCGGGCGCGGGAGTTCCACGCGCTGTGCCTGGGCAGCGGCGCGCTCCGCCTGGCGCTCGGCCTCCTGCAACTGCTGCGCGCGCGCCGGCCCGCGGCTCCCGGGGCGCCCCCGGCCTCCCCACCCGCCTCGGGGCGCATCGTGCGCGCCGCCGCCGCCTGCGACGCTCTCGGCTGCCTGGGTGAGGGACAGGACCTGCGCAGTGCCGGCTCCGGCGTGCAGCCCGCGGGGCGTGGGGCTGGGGGCCCGGTTCGGGGCACGTGGCCCGCGGGGCCGAAGGGGAGCCGCGGGGTGTCCGGTTCGGGGCGTGCAATACGGGGAGGCGGAGGGCATGGGCACGACCCAGTGCGTCCTAAGTTCGGGACTTGCGCCCCTCGGGCTCCGGCTCGGTGGTTTCTGGGCGCATGGCCCGTGGCTCGCCGCTGGGGACCTGCTCGGCGCCCGCTGGGATCGGGGCGCGCCGGGCGCAGGCTGGGCAGGACGTCAGAGTGCTCCCAGTTCAGAAAAAGCGAGGAAGCCTGAACTCCTCAGGACTGGACGGGTGACTGGGTGACAGGGGAAAGGTGCTATGCCAGGCGGTTGGTGAGGTTCACATCTAAGGAGGGGTGTGTGTGTGTGTGTGTGTGTGCGCGCGCGCGCGCGCTCGCGTACATGCACCCTTGGTACTGGGGTCTGAGTTCAGGGGCACACCGCCCCTGAGCTGCGCCTCCTGACCTTTTTATATTTCATCTGAGGTGGTCTGACTCATTTGTCCAGGAAGACTCAAGGATTACACGCACCCAGGGCCTTCACACTGAGCCATCTCCCCGGCACGTTTTCTATTTTGAGACAGGGTCTCCATTGCTGTCTAAATTGCCCAGGCTGGGCTGGAATTGCAACCCTTCTGCCTCAGCCTCTCAGACTGCCAGGATTAGAGGTGTGGGCCACTCTAGCGGGCTTCCAGCTTTTTTTTTCTCACTCTGAAAATCTTTTGTCATGTGGGCTGGTGACATGTCCAGCATTTTTTTTCACTATGAAAACCTTTTGTCATTCGAGACTTACACGCCTGCTAGACAAGTGCTCTGTGCCTGAGCTACACCTCAGCCCCTTTCACGGTTGGCGTTTACACCCCAGAGATACGGACTGCATCCAGCAGACCCAGCCTCTCCTGAGTGCTTTCTGTGGGCTCAGCTAAGACTGGTTTTACAGTTTCAGATTCAAAAGAATGTTTGGTAACACCTGAGTGTCACAAGCATTTATGCTGGATGTCTTGGCACAGGATGTGGTAATCTCAGCTCTCGCTTTTGGGAAGCTGAGGCAGGAGGATTGCTGTTCTTTCGAGGCCAGCCTGGGCTGTGTGGTAAGTTTAAGTGCAGCTTGGACTACAAAGTGAGACCCTGCCATAAAACGAAACACGGACACAACCAAAGAATTTAGGCATTAGTGCCAATAAGTGAAGTATTACAGGGCAAGGCCCTGTCTTTGCTCTCTACAGAGCAGGGTGCACGTAAAGAGGTTCACTGTCATGTGGAACAGAATGGGTCTTGTTCAGAGTATAGACACATTTTACAGAAGTTTAAACTATATTTTGCCATTTCTTTGGAGACAGGATCTTATTGTGTAGCCCAAGTTGGCCTCGAACTTGGGCCAGTCCTCCTGCCTCAGCCTCTCAAGTGCTAGGATTGCAGTTGTGGGCCACCACATCAGCCCTGGATCTTGGCATTTAACTTTTTTCTTTTGGCAAATCTCCAACATACATAATGTAGCATATAATACATAAATAAGTGTGAGTCTCCATGTGTGGTACACAGCCCTTCTCCCTCCTCATGGGATGGATTCATTTGAAGCTGATTCCAGACTTTGGATTATTTCATCTATTCAGATCTTGGTACACAGCATGGAAACAGGAGAATCTGAGACTTGTTTATCCCCAGTGGTATCACTTGAAAAGAATTAAAAGCAGTTCCTTAGTAACCTCTGTATGTTTGGTCAGCCCGTAAATGTTATTTTGTAGTGGGTTTGTTCAGCTGAGGACCCAAGCTCTGCTCGCATTTCACGGGCATACGGTGACACTGCTGTATCACCGTCGTGTTTTTCCGTAGCATTCGGCCTTGGGCAAAGCTGTTGTTCCTCTGGCTGACTGTCCTGGGTACCCCAGTGAGCAGGTACCTAAGCAGTGTGTTCCAGCGCCCAGCTCTCTTCTGACCCTGTGCCCAGAGTGACAGAAATATTGGAGACGCTCAAAACTGTGACATGAGTGCTGTGTAACCTTTTTTTTTTTTTTTTTAAATCGTTACCAGGGATCAAACTTAGGACGTCGTGCTTGCAAGGCAGGCGCTTACACCACTGAGCTAAACCCCTAGGTCCGAGTGCTGTGTAACCTTATACTGCTTTGTCAGACTTGAATATGACGACGGCAACAACAGGGAAGAAATATTTCCTTTATTAGGGGGAGAAGCATTTGGGCACAGGGTCATGCAGTTAGACATTGGTTTTCTTCCTGATTCTGCTCAATCCTTTCGTTGGTTGCTTTGTTTTTGTTATTTTGAGACCTGAATCTTGCTGTGTAACCCAGACTGTCCTCCATCTTGCAGTGATCCTCCTGCCTCAGCCTCCCAGACACTGAAATTATAGGCGTGTGCCATCATCCCCTGCATCGCTTTTTATTTATCCATAGTATCTGTCATGTTTATGCAGCAGGAAGCGTCAGCTTTGGATACGAATTTGGATCTGACACCTCCATATCCACCTCTTGCTTAGGGCTTGTCATCCGGGCTTCCGTGTGGCTTGCCTTCCCGGATTTTGTTGAAGGCATCTCAGCTGGGAACAGAACAGACATGTGGCCTACTGCTTTCTGTGTGGGAAGTGCGGTAAGTTTGATCCCCTCCACCACCCTGCCTCAACCTCTCAAGTGCTGGGATCACAGGATGTGTCACCGTGCCTCACTGTGGAGAACCTCGGTGTGGACAGAGCCACAGTCAGAACCCACTGGAGCCAGGCCTAGTGGCATATGCCTATAATCCCAGCACTTGGGAGGCTGAGGCAGGAGGATTGCTGTGAGTTCAAGGCCAGTCTGAACTGCAAAGTGAGCCCCTATCTCAAAAAGATAAAACAAACAAACAAAAAGAATCCACTGGAGACAGACCAGGGTGAGAGGAGGAAGGAGGCTGGTTGTTTTTGGCTTGCTGAACTTGAACTCCGTGTCCATGAGTCTGTAAATGCCTGCCTCTGAGTAAGTCACCTGCTGGTCCTGCTGCCTCGGAAGCCAGGAGTCCCTTCCTTCGGTCCAGCTGGAGGCACAGACTTCTACTTAGTGTCTTACGGGCTGTGTTCCTCAGCCGCAGTGGAACCTGGCTCCTATAACACAGTACTCCTGGATTCTCTCACCCTCTCCCTCCAGGGAAAGGGACCTTTGGAGTCTCCTCAGAAAAAGCCTGGTGTGTCCTAGGCCTTTCCCTCCTGCCTGCAGGTGTCCCCAGGGCAGAGAGTAGGTCCAGCATCCCCTGGGGCCCCGGAGGCTGCATGCACCTGGGTCCCCGCTCCCCAGCGCTGCCTCCCGACCTCAGCTTGTCCTTCATGGGGGAGGTGGGCGCCGTGGCTCACTGTTCAGAATCCTTCACCTTGGGCTCTCTGTGCTTCCAGATGTGGATCCAGCTGCTGTACAGTGCCTGCTTCTGGTGGCTCTTCTGCTATGCGGTGGATGCCTATCTGGTGATCCGCAGATCCGCGGGACAGAGGTACTGCCGGGATGCGTGGCCAGGTTTGCCCTGCTCGGGTTCCCGAGCAGAAGTTGAGCTGCCCCTGAACAGGATGGGCAGGTAGTGTTGGCTCTGGAGCTTGGATGGCCAAACATTGTTCTCTGGGCCACCTGTCCCCACGCGTGGAGCCGCCAGCAGTGCTGCCCAGCCTGAGTGGTGTCCTTTGGTGCACCCACCCTGTGTGTCTCTGCTCTGTCTCAGGCTCCCATGCTGGCTCCCTTTGCCTGCCCTGCTGAGCTTTGGACTTTGAGTCCCATGGCAGGCCGTGGGGTGCCATTTGCCAGGAACGATGAATGGTGCTGCCACCATGCCCAGCTCTGTCTAATTTGTGAGCTTTAGAATTTCTTATACCGATATGTATATATGAATAAAAGGCCTTCCAGTGGATTCATTCAAATAGGCACCACCCTGTGGTCCTGAGGACCCATACCCCATGGTCTTCTACTCTGCTCCATCACATGGGGCAGCTTCCAGAAGCTTCTAGAAGCTTCTACCTTCCTTGTGGCTACTTCTGCCTTCTCTAGATCTAACCAAGGATGCAAAGCATCAAACTCCTGTGCCTTTGGTTCTTTCTCTGCTTTCCTTTCTTTTTCTTTTTTCTTTTTCTTCTGTTTTCTTTTGTAGTGTTCAGGGTCAAACCCAAGGCCCACATGTGCTAGGCAGATGTTTTAGCATTGAGCTACATGCCCAGCCCAGAGAGTCTTTGCTTGTATGTATGTATGTATGGGATTCCATTGGGTCACCCAGATAAACCAGGATGACCTCTGCATCTCAGAACATCACAGGCCTTGGAGCGTAAGACTGATTTTGTCATAAGGCGCATGAATGTGGGTCTGTCAGACCCACAGGTATGCTTTAGAATATTTCTATTGATGAATTATTAAGTTTATGAGTACTTAACAGGAAAACAGAATCACAAAAATATTGAGTTTTTAATATTTATAAAAGCATCAAAATTTTCAACATTGACTTGTTTTTGGTGCACAGAGTCTAAAAAGAACACCCCGATCCTGCTGTAGCCGGAATCTTAATTGCCTCCCACCAGGAGCGGCTTCCTGGTTCCTCACATGGCAGAAAGGGCAGAGGGGCAGGTGCAGGCCTGTTCTGTGAGGACGCTAATCCCACCCATGAAGGCTCTACCCTTGTGGCTTAATCACCTCCCCGAAGCGCTGCCTCTCCACACCATCATCTTTGGAACTGGATTTCAACATAGGAAAACAATTTCCTCTGGTATTGGGGAGTGAACCCAAGGCCTTCACACTAACCTTGCTACCCAGCCCTTTTATCCGTTTTATTTATTTATTTTTGGGTACTGAGGATTGAACTCAAGACCTTGTGATTGCCAGGCAGGCGCTTGTGCTGCTGAGCTAAATCCTTGGTTCCCTATTCATTTATTTGGAAACAGGCTCTCATTGTCACCAAGTGGCCCAGGCTGAGCTCAAACTTGTGATCTCCCTGCCTCAGCCTCCCAGGGTGCTGGGATTACAGAATTGTACCACCATCACCTCTGGCTTCAAATTGGAATTATTTTTTTTTTTTTGGTACCAGAGATCAAACTCACAACCTCGCGCCTGCCAGGCAGGTGCTTAGGCCACTGAGCTAAATCCCTGGCCCTCAAATTGGAGTTCTGTGGAGACCCAGATGGTCTGGCTATAGCTGATGAGAAAAGAACAGTGCGCTTGGAGGATACTGTAGGTTAGTTACCTATTCTAGAGAATGGGTCATGTTTAGTGTAAATGACAAAAACAGCCGTTTGTATTGGGATGAGTATCATTAAAATTGGAGCAGGGCCTGGTGACACTCAGCCATAGTCCCAACTACTCAGGAGGCTGAGGCAGGAGAATTATTTAAGCTCAGGAGATGGAAGCCAGTGTGGGTCACATAATGAGACCTGGTCTCTCAACAGAAAAATTTTAAAAGGGTTAGGAATGTAGCTCGGTATCAAGGCCCTGGGCTCAATCCTCACTCAGTCCTCACCCTTCCCCCTTGCAAAATAAAAAGAAAAAGAAAGAAAGAAAAAGAGAAGTTAATCATAGGGTAGTCGGGAGTGTAGCTCAGTGGTAGAATGTTTGCCTGGCATGTTGAGGCCCAGGGTCTGTGTCCTGGGACTGAAAAAACAGATAATTTAGAGGAAAAAAAAGAAGAAAACAAACTTAGAAAATACTACATAACATAGCAGTTCCATTTCTTGGTGGGGTTGAAAGGAATCGAACTCTACTCTTGTAAGTGGGCAGCAGCGCTGTTCACGGTGGCCCAGTGCTAGGAGCCACCCTGTGTGCCCGACAGAGGAGTGGAGAAGCCAAACATGATCTGTCCATGGGACGGGACAGAATTCAGCCCCCAGAAGCCAGGGGGCGTCGCAGAGTGGATGAACCTGAGACGCACACTGAGGGAAAGAGGCCGGCATGGAAGGCCAGGTGGTGCTATAGGTTTCTGTTGACCTGAAACGTTCAGCACTGGCTTGGTGGCCTGCTTGCCGGGAACCCCAGCATGCTGGGAGGCTGAGGCAGGCGGTTTGAAAGTTCCAGCTTCAATCTCCCATCTCTGCAGCACCATCCTGCTCTACCACCTCATGGCCTGGGGCCTGGCCGCGCTGCTATGCGCCGAGGGAGCCGCGATGCTCTACTACCCCTCCGTGTCCAGGTGAGCCCCTCGCTGCCCCGGGCCCAGCACCCTGGCCCAGCCTGTGTTCCCCCCGGGCTGTTGCCACCTTCACAACCCAGGCAGCCGAGACTCCCCGGTGCTCACTACCGTGTCTCCCTTCCCGTACTTTTTCCCCAATATCGGGACCGAAGCCAGGGCCGTGAGCCTGCTACGCAGGTGCTCAGCTACTGAGCTTCACCCCCTGCCCTTTCTGTTTTTTATTTTGAGACAGGGTCTCTCTGAGTTGCCCGGGCTGGCCTTGCACTTGTGACCCTCCTGCCTCAGCCTCCCAAACAGCTGGGGTGACAGGTGTAGGTCACTATGTCGTGATGCTCTAGGGGCCTCCCATTTATTAAAGAGAGGCATGATGACCTCTCTTCTTTGCCTGCAGTTTCTTGCCTTTTCTCAGAAAGACAAAGTCAGAGTCCCTGCAGGCAGAGTGGAAGCCTATCTATGCCCTCCCCATTCTATCTCCCACCCAGATCAGTGGGCAGGTAAAGCCAAAGCCTTTCTTTGAAGAATGACTTGATGTCCCCCCAGGTGTGAGAGGGGCCTGGACCATGCCATCCCCCACTATGTCACCACGTACCTGCCATTGCTGCTTGTCCTGGTGGCCAACCCGGTGCTGTTCCACAAGACGGTGGCTGCAGGTAATGATGGGGAAGCGCTCTGGACACACAGCCAAGGGGAGGCCCTAGGCCTTGGGCTGAGATAATAGTCCTCAGTGTCCTTGAGGGATTACACGGGACAGCTGGCGAAGGGGCACAGGATTACCAGGTGAAAAGGAACAACCTGCTTAGTCAGGGATGACACCGGTGCTGTGCTGAGATCCCTTAGGTCAGGGCCAGGACTAGTTGTGTTTGCATTTCTGGGCCAGGCACAGCCTGGGTCTGCCCTCACCATGCTCTGGAGGCCTGAAGGTGGCTTTGGGAAACTCAGGTGAAGAAGGAGCAGAAGGAGCCGGAAGTGGCTGGAAGGGAGGGCCTGGTCACTCCCATAATGCACCTGGGAGATGCATTATGGGAGTGACCAGGAAACAGGAAGTAGGGCAGGGGAACTGAGTCCACTGCCGTGATAACAACTGGATGGGTGACTGTAGTGGGCACCTGCGTCCCGGCCCTCCCGTCTCACGGAAGCGGCCTTTCCACCCGCCTTAGGCCTCTGAGGGTGTCTCCATGGCAGATGCCTTTTCAGGAAGGTGGTTGGAGGATCAGCTGTTGCTCATAGAACCTTTTAAAAACATCGTTTAAAGTACTGCGTCACCTATAGGAAATTAGCGCGTCTCCTTGGATGAATCTTTTCCTACCTACCTTTAAATATAGCCCATCAAACACAGCAAGTTTGTGCAGCATTGCATAAAAAGAGTGGTTCGATTATTTCTCACAAAAGAAAATGACTTATTTACAGAAGCACTGGAAAGGAAAGCTATGGGTGGTGGGGTACACCTACAGACCCAACTGAGTGGGAGGCTCCCAGCAAGCCCGAGGCCAGGCCGCGCTACAAAGTGAGGCCTACCCAACCAACCAACCAGCATGTCATGGAAAGAAGTACACTCCAGGCATTGGGTACATGATAGAGCCCAGAGGTAAAGCGTTTACCTGCTGTGCTTGAGGGCTTGGGGTTAGTCCCTTGCACAGCGAAAGTAAAAATCAAAAGGAAAAAGTTTGGTTTGATGTCAGCAGTAGCTGTCTCTGGCTGGAACGACCATAGGTCATTCATGATTCCTTTTTTCTTTCTTTGCGGTGCTGAGGTCAAACCTAGGGTTATGCTCATGTTAAGCATTCTACCCTCAAGCCATGTCCCAGCCCTCCTGAAGTTTTTGCTAAATTGTTTTGTTTTGTTTTTTTGAGACTGGGTTTCACTGTGCAGTTCAGGCTGGCCTTGAACTCACTTTGTAGCCCAGGCTGGCCTTGAACTCGCAGTGATCCTCCTGCCTCAGCCTCTTGAGTACTGGAATGACAGGCATGCATCACCACACCCAACTCTTGCTAAACTTTTTTTTTTTTTAAACGTATTCTAACATGTCTGTGAGGAGAAATGTTAAATTTTTCAATATTTTGAAATAATGGTGTGCATTGTTTCATCATAGAGAAAACCTTCAGAAAGGCAGTAGCCAAAGCCGGGCATAGTGGCGCACATCTGTCATCCCAGTGCTCAGGGGCCTGAGACAGGAGGATCAGTGTGTGTTCAAGGCCATCCTGGGCTACACAGTGAGACCCTGTATCAAAGAGACAACCACAAAAGATTGTACCTGTACTAGTAAAATCCATATAAAATCAGGAGTGCACTTCGTCATGTGGCAGTGTTGTTTTCTTAGTTGTGACAGACGTCCTGTGGTTGCGTCTGACACTGCTGACCTCAGGAGTCCTGGGGGAGGAGGATGGGTCCACAGGGCTTCTCTGGGAGTAAACCTGGAGCTCAGACCCAGGCAGAAGCTGCAGAGAGAGACAGAGAGAGAGAGAGTTGCCCAGTGGGAGGTTGGGAGCAGCAGCATACTGTGCCTGCCCCTCACCCGCCTTGCTGGGGTTTCCTCCTCTGCAGCGGGTCCAAGGGGGTGAGGGGCACCGACTTCCTCCCTTGTTCTTGACAGTGGCCTCCTTGCTGAAAGGAAGAAAAGGCATTTACACGGAGAACGAGAGGCGGATGGGGGCCGTGATCAAGACCCGCTTTTTCAAAATAATGCTGGTTTTCGTTGCTTGGTAACTTTTCTTCTTCTTTCTCATTGGCCAGTGGGAGGGGATGGGGCACCAGCTTGCTGCTCTGCCTTTCCAAGGGTGACCTGGGAGTCCCAGAGTGAAGGGGCAGGAAGGGACACCTTTGAGACCTTCCATGGGACAGGATAGCAAACCTGAAAATGTCTTCTTTTCTGTTCTTTTCTTTTCTTTTCTTTTCTTTTCTTTCTTTCTTTTTGTGTTTTGGAGACAGAGTTTTGCTATGCAGTTCAAACTGGCTTCAACTCAGCCTCCCAAGTGCTGAGAATACAGGTGTGCATCACCTGGTGGTTTTGGGTTTTGTTTTTGTGATAGGATCTTGCTCTGTAGCTCAGGCTGGTTTGAACTCACTCTGTAGCCCAGGCTGGCCTCAAACTCACAGCACTCCCCCTGCCTCAGCTTCCTGAGTGCTGGGATGACAGGCATGCACCACCATGCCCAACTTAGAAAAAGAGATACTAAATTTACTCAGACCGGTCTCTAAAGCCTCGACAATAAGAAGTCCTGAGTTTAGTTTTGAAATATCTCAACCATATACCTGCAGTGTCTCGACCCATCACTGGGTAACCAAAACAAGAGAGTTGGTTATGTTTTATAAAGGCACGCACGTGCCCTGGGCACCACCACTGGTTCCTACCCATGGCCTTGCCATCAAATGAGGGGAGAGGGCCGGCTGAGCAGTTTTTCTGTCCTCAGCTTGCCCAGCCTGGATTCTGCCCAGTGGCTCAGTTGGGCTCTTTGTACATAGGCTGTGGACACTGCAGGACCCGGTGGCCTTTTGGGTGCTGCTATCCCCTGGTGAGAGGAGACCTGTCCCAACCCTCTCCTGGAAGAGATGCAAGTCTGTGCCCTCTGCAGTCTTCCCTGCCCACTCAAGAAACGAGCTTCACAGTTCCAATAGAAATGGCAGATGAGATTTTGGCGCCCATGAAAACTTTAGGTTCCCCTCAGGAGTGAATTCCAGGACTCAAAGTCCGTGCCAGTCCCCTCCCCGTGAGCTGCTTTCGAGCATGTGCAAGGGTGGATTTGTTGATCCTTGCATCGGACCAAGTGCCGCTGTGGTCACATCTTCCTGAGAGCTGGTGCTTCCGGCTGTGGACCGACTATTCCCTGACTCCTAATGTGGAAGGGAGATTTTATTGTATGTTCTCTCTACCTGTGCCCATTTTCTCTTACAGTTGGTTGCCCAATCTCCTCAATGAGAGCCTTTTATTCTACCTTGAGATGCAACCAGATATCGACAGAGAGTCTCTGAGAGGCGTCAGAAATGCAGCCAAGACCACATGGTTTATTATGGTAGGCAGCTGGTTTTGTTGTTGTTGTTTTGGTACCAGGAATCGAACCCGTGACCTCACGCTTGCCAGGCAGGCACTCTGCCGCTGATCCTTGCATCAGTCTCTTTCTTTTCCTTCCCCTTCTCTTCTGTCTTTTTGTATTACTAAGGAGGAACCCAGCACTTCACTGCTGTCTGCCAGGCACTCTGCCACTCAGCTACCTTCTCAGCTCCTCTTTACTTTTTTATTTTGAGACAGGGTTGCCCAGGTGAGATTCAGATTTTCAGTCCTCTCCTCAGCCTCCCAAATCGCCGGGATTGTAAGTGTCTAGCACCACGCCCAGCTCAGAGGATTTATTTTGCAAGGGTATTTCAGACCATGAAAAAGGCACAGGGATAGGGGCTGGGGATTTAGCTCAGTGGTATAAGCACCTTCCTTGCAAGTGTGCGGTTGTGAGTTCAATCCCCGGTACCAAAAAAAAAAACGACATAGGTATAAAGATAAATGACAATCCACAGAAAAAGAATACTCCAAAAACATGAGGAGGACAGTTAAGTAGATTATAGTCTCTGATCTTTTTTGGGGGGGTGGTGGTGCTGGGAATGGAACCCAGGGCCTTGTACATGCTAAGTAAATGCCTTACTACTGAGCTACATCCCCAGTTCCTGTCCTGGCTCTTGAAGGAATGTTACCCAGAAGTTAAAAATGACAAAGATGAGCTCCATTATTAAGTAGAAAAAGTAACATATAAATTTATATTATTGATCCGGGCGTGGTGGCTCTTGCCTGTAATCTCAGCACTCGGGAGGCTGAGCCAGGAGGATTGTTGTTGCGAGTTCGAGACCAGCTGGGGCCAGAAAGTGAGCTCAAGGCCAGCCTAAACTGCATAGCAAGACCCTGTCTCAAAAAGACAAAAAAAAAAAAAAAAGATTTCAGCATGATTTTTGGGCTGGGGATTTAGCTCAGTGGCATAAACACCTGCCTTGGAAGCGTGTGGTCGTGAGTTGGATCCCCGGTACCGATTTAAAAAAAAAAATTTATATTATTACTACATAAAGTAGTGTTGGGTGCAAATCTGTGAAGCTATAATAGGGGGACATCCTTCAGTGTTCCACTGCATCACAGCTACAATATGAGCTGTTGGTAGAAAGGTATTTTCTGGGCCTTGCAGCCTTAACATGGCGTTGCTTTCAGCCTGGAGAAAGTGGGATTTGTAAGGTGTATCACTCAGATTTCCCATTGCTGGACAGAATACCTGATACCTGAAGCTTAAAGGAGAAGAGATTTACCTTGGCTCATGGTCTCCAGGGATTCAGTCCATGGCCAGCCGGCTCTAAGGCAGGAATGTCATGGTGGAAAGGCAAGGTGGACCAAAGCTGCTTAGCTCTTGGAGACCAGTTAGCAGGGCAGGGGAACAGCAACACCAGAGAACGGGTCAGGGACCAGACAGAGACACTCCAAGCTCACATGTTAGTGACCCACCAGACACACCCAGAAGCATGTCCCTATTGCAGTGCCCTAGGCAGTCTCAAGCCTATCAGGTTGACAGGGTGGCCAGATTGTCCCCCCTACCCTGTGGGCCTCAGCCCTGCATAGTTCCTTGGTGAGCTTCACTGCTTGTCACACATGAGTAGAGGGATGTTGGGTCCAAGTCCCCTGAACAGGCCAGGCTCTGCCCTGGCAGTGCCAGGTAGCAGGCTGGAGGAGGCTTCACTGGCCCTTCGTCCTCGACGCTTACCGTCCTCTCGCACATTGTCCTTCCCTTCACCATCAGTCCCCGCTCTGTGGCCAGCACCCTCTGGCTTTCTTCTTCTCTGTCCCCTCCCCTGCCTCTTGCTCCTCTGTGTCCCTTCCCTCTGCCCACCGCCTCTATCTGCAGGTCCCCTTGAATGGACAGCACCACTGCAGCCCACCCTTACCCACCTCAAACCAACAAGGCCAGCAGCCTGTCCAAAGGAGGCCGGCCCCGGGCCCTCTGGAATGGCCCTCTTCCCTCCGGCTCTTCTGACTGCAGTGTGTCTCTGTGCCTTCCTCCCTCCCAGGGGATACTGAACCCAGTGCAAGGATTTCTTTTGTCCCTGGCCTTCTACGGCTGGACAGGATGCAGCCTGTACTGTCAGTCCCCCAAGATGCTGATCCAGTGGGAATCCATGACGAACTCAGCTGCTGAGGGCGCCTGCCAGCTCCCCGAGGGCTCCTGCGTGCCTGGTGAGAAGCCGGCTTCCCGCAAGGTGGCGTGTGTCGGGGGACACACTTCGGATGAGGCCCTGAGCGTGCTGTCCGAGGGTAACTGCCCAGTGCTCCCCGGGAAATCCTGTGTGTGTGTGTGTGTGTGTGTGTGTGTGTGTGTGTGTGTAGGTGATCAGAATTGAACACTGAAGCTAGGGCTTTTGCACTGAGCTGTATCCTGAGCCATTTTCTGTTTTATTTTTTGGTTTTTTTGAGACAGGGTCTCACCATGCAGTTCAAGCTGGCCTTGAGCTCACTTTGCAGCCCAGGCTGGTCTCAAACTCTCAACGCTCCTCCTGCCTCAGCCTCCAGAGTTACTAGGATTACAGGTGTGCACCACCACACCGGGCTCCCTTTTCTGTTTGTTGAGACAGAATCTGGCTGGGCTCGCACTCGTGAACTTGAGATCTTCCTGCCTCAGTCTCTTGGGCCTGTGTTTCCATGCCCAGCTCCTTAGAAGTCTTTTAGCAAGTAGGTATAAATGGGGGGTTTTACATGTCATCTGTCACCTCCCCTTTTAATACTTTAATGGCGCCTTTTCTTAGTTATTCAGCTCGGCAACCTGTGTTCAGTATAACAGGTTCCCAGTTTGGCCGGATGGGATGTGGAGTGTGTGAGAAGTTGCCACCGTAGCCTCCGATACGTTTGCTGTCAGGCGAGGCCTGTTAGCACCTGATTTCCTTAGGTTGCAGGTGTGGCGACTCTGTCCATCTGGGCTGGAGCTGGGAAGGTGGAGAAGTGATACGCTAATGCCACCTGCTGTAATCTGTCCTGGGCCCGCAGCACTGTGCTGTGCAGACAGTGCTCGTCAGTCTACAGAACCCTAACATGGGCTTCAGGCATCTGTGTGTCACTTCCACTCCAGAATTTGTGTGGAAACCCACGATAAAGATTCTGTATACTCAGATGTGTTGTCCGGCAGATACTAACTCGCCCACCGTTCACTTGCCCAGCTGTGCTCATCCAAATGTGGGGTCAGAAACAATGTTTTCCCGCTGTGTTGGTAAAGGGGGCAACTGTCCAGAGACAGCCACATGTCACTACAGCTGGGCGAGGGGGCGGACAGCTGTAATCCCAGCTGCATGGGAGGCTGGGGCAGGAGGATTGCAAGTTCATGGCTAGCCTGGGCAACTCAGACCTCTCCTCAAAAAACAAAAAAGAAAAAAAAACAAGCCCGAGGTCGTGAGTTCATAGTTTTCTTGATGGAGTGCAATCACGTTAAAATAGAAAAAAATTAGTCATTCCAGTTGGTAGATTACACTTTTCATCTCAAGAGTTTGATTTCAGAGTCTTAAATTGACTGAAGCATCCTTACAGTTCCAGTTGATTACAAAATTTATGTTTCATAGAATTCAGTTTGCAACTCATGAAGTGGATCTTTGCTGGCATACTCCTATGTCTTAAGGTTCCTTAGTGAGTTTGTTTTAGCAAGAACGTAACTTTGGGTGAAGGAAAAAGCTCTGAACACCCAGCTTTTCCACTGAACTAATTTGTGACTTACAAGCTGATTCTCCCCTTTAGTAGAGCTGGCTCTATGGCAGCCTTTGGATGTCTCAGCAGGAGAGAAAGAGACTCAGGGAATGTTTGAAAACTGGGTGTAGGGGCGCTGCTTCGTGTTGGCCATCTGCTGGATGAAGGGGTACAGATGAACCGAGTGTGCTGTTAAACTTGCCACCTGCTGGCTGGTTTGTCATCCGCAGCACATCTGCATCGGGACTAGGTGGTTCTTGTCCTGCTTCACATGATGGGACCTTCAGTAGCTTCCGTGCCTCTGCTCCCTCGCTGTCCCAGCTATGACAGCTGAAAGTGTTTCTAGACACTGACAGGTATCGCCAGGAGGGGAAGGTGGCCCCAGTGTGGAGGCCGTGTCTCACAGTAACCAGGCTTTCCAAAAGCACAGACCTCACAGTTCGCTTTGTCCAGCGCACCTGTGCTAAATCACGAATGCGTAGAGGACGGACACTAAAGACAGTGGACAGAGTATTTTGGTGGGTACCAAAATAATGTGATTTGGAGGAGGGGAAATTTTGCAGAAATATGTCTGGAAGTGGTTAGAGGAGGTGGATTTTCTTTTTCACTCTGACTGCTCAAAGCCATTTTCAGGTGAAATTTTGGTTTGTGGGGCTGGTAGAGATGGTGACGGATCAGTAGATTGATTTCCAGGAGGTGGTATGGCCTGGTCGTGACTGGGATTCCTAGAAGCAGTTCTGACCAAGCTGCAGATAGAGAGAAACCATGTGCTTCGCAACTTTCCTCCCTCCCTCCCTCCCTCCCTCCCTCTCTCACCCTTGTTTTCTTCCTCCCTTCCTTCCCTCTTTCCCTCCTTCCTATCTGTTCGTCCCTCCCTCCCTCCCTCGAGTGCTAGAGGTGGAACCTGGAGCCTCACACATGCTGGGCAGGTGGTCACCACACAGGTGCACCCTGGCACCTGGGCTTTGCTATGAACTCTTGTCAAGAAGGGAGGACCCGCCCTCTGGAACTGCTGTTAGCACGTGCGGTTCCTGAGGCCCCTAGAGGAACAAGCCAGAAACGTCATCTGGGATGACTTGGCTCTTTTGTACTCACCTCTTGCTAGTTTCCAGTGGCTGGACCAATCTTGGACAGATTGGTTATAAATAACATTACAAGTAACAACAGCCGATCTGCCCCGTATCCTACGCACCATCACCACAGACAAGCCGCATCAGTCAGGCCGTCTGTGC